>JARJHC010000107.1:12037808-12186126 GCA_031304145.1 Cardiospermum halicacabum | reverse complement strand
GGATGAGTTTAATTAGAGATAAATATGATAATATTAAATTATTTTTAATAAAAATATATTATATAAATTAATTATTTTTTAATTTTATATTTATGATAGAATTGTTGTTGATTAGGTTGGTAATATTTGTGGTGCCAAATAAACCACAGCCAAATATTAGGCTAAGGTTGCTTGAATAAAATAGCTAAACAGCTTATAGATATGGTTTCTCAGAGCTTTGTTCTCCTCAGTCCCATCGGATGCTTTTACAATCATCCCTACCCCTATTTATAGGGGGTATTTGGGAGTCCTATTCCTATTTGGATTTAGACTCCTTGTTTTCCTTGAATTCGATCTCCTTTTATTTATCTGGCTTTAAGAACTCTTATTTCAATAGGGGTTGGTCTTCGTTTTTCTACTGGGCTTTGAAAATCCTTGGCCTGGTACGATTATTCTTCCTTCGCGGATTTGGCGTTGGAAATCCGTGTTTAGTTAGGTAATCATTTGGTGGGCTGGAGCGCTTCGGTTTGGATTCTACTTTACTCGGCCGAGTTTAACTTCATTGGGCCTTTTGACTATGTCGGTCGAGCTTGACTAGCACGTTTCTTGGGCCCTTGGTCCCTTTTGTTCGGTCGAAGATAGCCTTTTTGGATACCCTCTCTATATTCGACCGAGCTTGGTTTTAGGTACCCTTTCTGTCTTCGCCCGAGCTTGGCTTTAGGCTTCGGCTCCCTCTGCTTGCTCTTACCTTCGACTATGACTCCTTATGGTCATTTTTCCACCACAGTAATCCCCCATTGCCATGGCTTGAATCTTTCGAGCATGGCAATATCTGTTGTTATCTCGATCGAGTTTGGACTTCATTTTTTATATTTTCGGCCGAGGTTTTTGTGGTTTTCTTGGTGGGCCACGTCAGCCCTGACTGTGTTGTCTCAATTAAATTTGACGGCTCCTCGACTGCTGTGCCCTAGATTTACCATCATGATGGCTCCTCGACTGTCGTGTTCAAGATTTGCCATCATGACGGCTCGCCGATATAAAGGTCGGTGGTTTGACTCTCTCTCTTTATTTCTTTACTTTCAAATCTCCTCTCTCTTTCTCTTCGAAGGTCGTCTGCCTCCTTTGCCGGTTTCGATTTTCCGGCGGCGTTTAGAGGTCCTTTCTCCCGCTTCCGACCAAGGTTAGCCTTCTTGACTCAGTTCTTTGTCGTTGTAGGTTTGTTTCACTCGTATTCTGGTTCTTAATGAGTTGCTTGGTTTGAATATGTGTGTCTGTTCGTCTGCTTTGTTGTTGTTTTTTTTTTTAATCTACTTCATTTGCTTTTGTTTTCTGTCTTCTTGTTTGTACTAACTTCGGTCGAGAGTCTCTAACCTGCTGCTTTTTCTCGATCGATTGTAGATGTCCACTGATTCCATAGCCACATCTTCTTTTGGGGGTCTGACTTCAGAGTTCTCGACCGCGGAGGACGCGGGCGAAGAATGTTCATCGGTCCGTAATTCTCCGGCCGAGTCTAGTCCTCAGGGCATTCTGCCTCCTTTCTTTAATATTAGGAGCACCATGACTATGGACGAGCTGGAATCGGCCTTCTTTGCTTACAAGTTCCCTAGTTGGATTAGGGCGCGGTTGCCTGAACCCGAGGAAAAGGTCGATGATATGTTGGCCGATGGTTGGGAGCCCTTCTACCTTCGTCATTTCAAAATAGGGCTTAGGTTTCCAATTATGGGGTTGGTCGAAGAGTTGTGTACTTGGTGTCAGATTCATCCAAGTCAGCTAACTCCTATGACTATTAGGCTTCTCCTGTGCGTCGACCGTTGAAGGAGAAATACAACTTAGAGTTTACGGTCGAAGATTTTTCTATTCGTACTTTGTGAAGCGTGAGAATCCCGAGTTTGGGCGGTACGTTTTGAATGCCCGGTCGAATGCCCAGCTCTTGGTCTTAGGTTTTTCTTCTAACGAGACCAAGTGGAAGGACAAGTATTTTTTTGTTAAAGGGGTGACTCGTTTGTCAAAGGGGCTGGGTTACCCTCAATACTGGCGGGACTCTTGTAGGTTTTTTTTTTTTTTTAGGCGAGTTTGATCTTGTTCTGACTGCTTTTCTTTTCAGCGAATTTGGAACGAAGAACTGCAGGCCTTCTCCTCGGGCGCGTGTTAGGAGCGAGGCCATTTTCGCTTTGTCGGCCGAATCTCGTGATTATAGGACGCTTTTAGGCGAGTTGTCTGTTAGTCGTCTTTGGGCTTTCACTAGAACGAGTAAGTTGTGTCGTGTTTCAAGTTCTTTCGATTGAACTTTGCTGACATTTGTCTTTTCAGAATTATCCGACTACGTGATGTCCAAGCCTGAGGGTCAGAGAGCTTTGGCCATGCGGGCCATCATGCGCCAGATCCAGGCGGAGCAGGAGAAGGCCCATGCGTCCGGTTCCGCTGGGAATGAAGGGCCGGTCAAAGAGCGGTCTGAGTCGGCTGCTGATCCTGTCCATCCTCCAAGTCCTGTTCCCTCGGAGACTGCTGCAGCTTCTCGCCCGGAAGTTCCAGGGGGTTCTCGGAAGCCTTCTCGCCCCCGGGTTTCGAAGGAAAAGCGGCCGATGGCGGGTGGCGAAGCGCCGGCCAAGAAGCGGACCAAGCATATTGGTCAAAAGCCTCGCGGCGATGGTCGTCATGTGATTGACTTCCCCGGGGATTCTTCTACTAGGGAGATATCGGCCGAGATGATTGCGGGCGCGGACTGTTTTTTCTTTCCCCAAGACGAGGAATGGTTGGGGTCCTTGTCCTTTACAAAATTCTATGAGATGTCTATCTCGAGCCTTTATAGGGTAAGTTCGTCTTTTGTTTGTTTTCTTAGGTGGTCTCTTTATTTACCTTCTTTATCTTCAGGGCCTCCAAGGGGCGGTCGGTATGCGCAAGCATTTCGGCCCTGTTTTGCGGGACAGGCGGGCTCTTGAGGCTAAGTATCAGTCTGCCTCGGCCGAGTTAAAGGCGACTCAGGATGATTTGGGCAAAACGGTGGCTCAATGTGCTGAGGCTGTCAGCCGAGTTGAGAGAGTGAAGGCTCATAACGCTAAGCTAGAGGCCTCGATTGCTTCGAAGGATGCGGAGCTTAAGCGCCAAGCGGCGGAGTTAGAGGAATTGAGGGCGGCGAATCGAACCTCACTCGGTCGGATAGAGGAGCTTGAGAGCCGCGTTGAGAGTCTTACCGTTGAGGCAGCCCAAACTGAAGTCGTGATCAGGTCCTTTTCTTTGGAACAGGTCGTCAAGGGGTCTTTGACTCCTGAGTCTGCTCAGAAGGAACAGGATGCGTTAGCTGCTCTACGTGAGGAGAGTTGAGCGAGTATCGTGTACCTTTTTCAATCTTTTGTGTACTCGTTGTAACCCCCCCTTTTTAATTAATGAAATTTCTATCTTTCCTCGTACTTTGTGCTGAATTTGTTTGTGGGGGGTGTGATCCCCCATCTTTTTAATTGCAATTTAAGCATATTATTTCTACGTTCGCTGCTTTTGATTTTTGATATTTGTTGATCTTTTCGATCAGTCTGCTTCAAGGATTTCCGGGCTGCCCTTTGGACAGTTTTTGCTCTTTGAGCAGTCGGTCTTCGCCCAAGACCCTCCAGATTTACCGGGGGTTTGCCTTTGGCAATTTTCGGGTTGCCCTTTGGGCAGTTTTTGCTCTTTGAGCAGTCGGTCTTCGCCCGAGACCCTCCAGATTTACCGGGGGTTTTCCTTTGGTAATTTTTGGGTTGCTCTTTGGGCAGTTTTTGCTCTTTGAGCAGTTGGTCTTCGCCCGAGACCCTCCAGTTTTACCGGGGGTTTGCCTTTGGCAATTTTCGGGTTGCCCTTTGGGCAGTTTTTGCTCTTTGAGCTGTTGGTCTTCGCCCGAGACCCTCCAGATTTACCGGGGGTTTGCCTTTGGCAATTTTCGGGTTGCCCTTTGGGCAGTTTTTGCTCTTTGAGCAGTTGGTCTTCGTCCGAGACCCTCCAGATTTACCGGGGGTTTGCCTTTGGCAATTTTCGGGTTGCCCTTTGGGCAGTTTTTGCTCTTTGAGCAGTTGGTCTTCGTCCGAGACCCTCTAGATTTACCGGGGGTTTGCCTTTGGCAATTTTCGGGTTGCCCTTTGGGCAGTTTTTGCTCTTTGAGCAGTCGGTCTTCGCCCGAGACCCTCCAGATTTACCGGGGGTTTGCCTTTGGCAATTTTCGGGTTGCCCTTTGGGCAGTGCATAAGTCATTGAGTAGCGGATGAGATAAAAAAGCTATTTTATTGCATTGAGGTGGGGCCATGTTAAAATCCTTTTTTTTTTTTTTTGGGGAAAGAGTGCCCGTTATTACAATTATCATACTGTTTTCAAAATTGGTACCTTCTAAGGTGATGTATGTTCCAACTGTGCTCTATCTCCTTCCCTTCTTTTGTGAGCAGCTTGTAGGACCCTTTTCCCGATGCTCGTCCTACTTGGTATGGTCCTTCCCAGCTTTCGGCCAGTTTTCCATGGGCTTGATTTCTCGTATTTTGGAATACCCTTCTGAGTACCCAATCTCCAGGTTGGAAGGCTCGTGCCTTGACTTTTTTGTTGTACTGCCTTGCTATCCCCATTTGATATTCGGCTATTCTTCGCTGTGCGCTATTTCTTTTTTCATCCGAAGTATCTCTCTCGAAAGCTAGGACTTGCTCATTGGCCCTCCCGTTTAGTCTTTCTTGTGGTGATAGGATTTCCGTTGGGAGTACCGCTTCTGTTCCGTATACCATTGAGAAAGGGGTTTGCAATGTTGAAGTTCTGGGGGTTGTTCTGAATGCCCAGAGGACTTCGGGAAGGGCTTCGGGCCACAATCCTTTGGCTCCTTCCAGTTTTTTCTTAAGTGAGTCTACCACCGCCTTGTTGGATGCTTCGGCTTGGCCGTTGGCTTGGGGGTACCTTGGGGTCGAGTATGTAAGTCTTATGTTTAGCTGGTTGCAGAACTTTTTCAGAGTCTGCGCTATGAATTGGGGGCCGTTATCGGTGATAATTTCCCTTGGTATGCCGAACCTACAGACGATGTGTTTCCAAATGAATTTTTGTACTTCTTGCTCTCTGACTCTTTCTAGTGCTTCAGCCTCTATCCATTTTGTGAAGTAATCGGTTACCATCAGTATATATCTTTTTCGACCTTGTGTGGATATTGGGAAAGGCCCGATGATATCCATTCCCCATTTGTCAAATGGCCATGGGGAGGTGATGCTGTGTAAATTTCCGGCTGGAAGGTTGGAATAGTTGGCGTGTCTTTGGCATTTGTCGCACTTTTTTACAAGTTCGGCCGCATCTGTCTTCATGGTTGGCCAGTAGTACCCGGCTCTGTGCGCTCTGAACGCTAGGCTTCTTCCTCCGGAATGGTTTCCGGCTGGTCCTTCATGGAGTTCTTTTAACACTAGTTCGGCCTCAGGGAGGGAGATGCAGTTTAGGAAGGGACCGCTTATGGATCTTTTAAAAAGTAACCCTCCGATGATGCAAAACCTGGCGGCCTGGGCTCGCAGCTTCCTAGCCTCTGCCCTGTCTTCAGGTACTTGACCGTGATTGATGTAGCTGATGATTGGGGTTCTCCAATCACTTCGTTCTACGGCCAAGGCTTCTTCGTATTCGGTGGCTGCTTTGGGAAGGAAGGCGTATACGATTGGTCCGGTCGGCTCGTCTTTATGCATTGAAGCTCCAAGATTTGCCATAGCGTCGGCCCTTTCGTTTTCTTCTCTTGGGATTTGTTTTATTGTGGCCTTTTGGAAGCGTTTCATAAGTCCTTTGGCTATCTTCAAATACTTGGCCATCTTTTCATTTCGGGCCTGGTATGTACCGTTTATTTGATTTACCACCAGCTGGGAGTTGCATTTGATTGTCAGATTGTGTGCTCCACTTTCTTTCGCCACTTTTAGCCCTGCGATAAGGGCTTCGTGTTCGGCCTCGTTGTTGGTGGCCGGGAATTCGCATCGAATTGCTTGAAGTATTGGGGGTAGATTTGGGGGTCTGAGGTATACGCCTAGACCGCTGCCGCTTTGTCTGCTGGCCCCGTCTATTTCTAGTATCCATTCGTCAGTTGAGGGTGCTGTCAGCTAGTTAATATCGACCGAGGCTGTTTCGGCCGGTGGATCTTCGAAGTCAGCCATGAAGTCTGCCAGCGCTTGATATTTAATCGCTTTCTTTCCTTCGAAGGATATGTCGTGCTCGCTTAGTTCTAAAGCCCATTTCATTAATCTTCCGGATCGGTCGGGGGAGTGAATTGCGCTTCGAAGGGGTAGTGCGGTTATGACCGCGATTGGATGCCCTTGAAAGTATGCCCGAAGTTTCCTCGCAGCGAAAATAAGACTTAGAACGGCTTTTTCTAGGGTAGGATATCTGGTTTCGGCCGATGTTAGAGTCTTGCTTGCGAAGTACACTGGTTGCTGTTTTCCCCCGACTTCTTTGACCAGAACAGCGCTTACTGCGATCTCTGAGTGTGCCAGGTATAAATAAAATTTTTCGCCCTCTTCTGGTTTTGCCAAGAGCGGGGGGCTGGTTAAGAAGTCCTTGATATCGGCTAGGGCCTTGCTGCATTTTTTGGTCCATTCGAATTCTTTGGACTTTTTAAGAGCCTCGAAGAAAGGCTGGAATTTTTCTGAGGCCTTGGGGATGAACGGAGTTAGCGCGGCTAGCCTCCCGTGAGTGTTTGTATATCCTTCTTGCTCCGGGGTTCTGCTATGTTCAGGATGGGTCTTATCTGATCCGGATTGGCCTCGATCCCCCTCTTCGTGACTAGATAGCCCAAGAATTTCCCTGCTCTTACTCCAAACTGACATTTTGTGGGGTTGAGCTTCATGTTATATTTTCTAAGCGTCTCAAAGGCCTGGCTTAAGTGGTGAACATGGTGAGCCGCGTTATCGGATTTGACCAGCATGTCGTCGATGTAGACTTCCATGGTTTTTCCCAACTTGTCAGCGAACATTTTGTTCATGAGCCTCTGGTATGTAGATCCTGCGTTTTTTAGTCCGAAAGGCATTACTTTGTAACAGTAGATCCCCCTCTCCGTGATGAATGCAGTTTTTTCTTGATCGTTGGGATGCATCAAGATCTGGTTGTAACCTGAGTAGGCATCCATGAAGCTCATCATCTCATAGCCCGCAGTTGCATCGATGGTGAGGTCGATGTGTGGCAACGGGAATGGATCTTTTGGGCACGACTTATTCAGGTCCGTAAAGTCGATGCAGACCCTCCATTTCCCATTCTTTTTCTTGACGACTACCACATTAGCGAGCCAGTCCGGGTATTGGATTTCTCTGATGGACCCGTTTGCGAGGAGTTTTTCGACCTCCTCGTTGATAATTTTGTTTCTTTCGGGGGCAAACCTTCTGCGTTTCTGCTTGACTGGTTTTGCGCCTGCTTTCAGGTTCAGCTCGTGGGTTATGATTGTTGGGTCGATCCCAGTCATATCTTCATGTGTCCAGGCAAAGCAGTCCTGGTTGGCTTTGAGGAAACCTATTAGGTTTTCCCGTTCCAAGCCCTCTACTGCGGCTCCTATCTGCACTGTTTTCGCCCCCTCTTGGTCCAAGGGGACTTCATCGACTTCGCCTTCGGCCGGGCTTCGGGGTTTGTTCGGCCGAGCCGCTAATTGCTATTCTTCAACCCCCTTTTGCTTTAGGCAGTTGGCGTAGCATTCCTTTGAGGAGTTTTGTTCACCCTTTATCTGTTTTATCCCTCGCGGGGTTGGGAACTTGATAAGTTGGTGATATGTAGATGGGATCGCCTTCATGTCGTGTATCCAAGGTCTTCCGAGGATTACGTTGTAAGCAGACATCGAGTTTATCACGAGAAAGGTTGTGTGCAGATTGATCCCTTCTGTGAACACTGGTAGTTCGATCTCCCCGATTGTCGAGGTGGCTTTGCCATCGAAGCCGATAAGGGAGACGGTCTTTCTGCGCATCATTCTCTCATCAAGTTGCATATTCTTGAATGTTTCGATGAATAGTATGTTGGCCGAGCTTCCATTATCTACCAATACTCTCTTTACGGTTAAGTTTGCTATCGAGATTTTGATTACTAATGCGTCGTGATGCGGCGCATTGACCCCATTGGCCTCTTCTTCTGTGAAGGTGATAGAGTAGTTATTGGTCGTGGATCCGTTTCTAATGCTATTTATGCTGAGGGAGTTTCTCAATTTTCTCTTTGCTGCCGAGCTTGTTAATCCGCATATGTCGGATCCCCCAGCTATCATGTTGATCACCCTTTCTTCTTCCGCATTCACGATTGGGATCGTTTTTGGAGATCGGCGATTCTTGTCGGCCTCGGCCGCGATTTCTCGTCCTTTCTCAGATAAATATTCCCGCAAGTGGCCTGCTTTTATTAGCTCGGCAATTTCTCTCTTGAGTGTCCAACAGTCATCTGTGTTGTGTCCATGGTCTCCATGGAATTGGCAGTATCGGGATTTGTCTTTCCATGCTCCTGCGGGGTTCGCTGGCTTGTCAGGCCATCTGACTCTGTCTCCCATTCCTTTAAGAATTGTAAGGGTTTCTCTGGTGGGAATGGTGAGTGGATAAGGTAGCAGTTCTTTTCTCTTTCGGTCGTGTTCGGAGTAATCTGGCCTTGAAGAATTATGGCCGGTATAATCTGGTCTAGTCAGGCCGCTGTTAGTCTCCTTGAAGTTGTTCCTCGGCCTTTCAGTTCGGCCGAAATTTCCAGTACTGTTTTGGCCGCGGGAGTTTGGCTTATTCTGGGAGCTTTTGTGATTTTTAGGTTGGAGCTCCTCCTCATACTCCATCGCGTCTTCGGCTCTTTCCAGAACGTCTTCGAAAGTGCGGGGTTTGATCAGTTTTAGGCTCTCGTAAAACTTGGGGGTCTTCTGTAAGCCTTTGATGAAAGCTCTGGTGGCGCTCTTGTCTCGACAGTCGGGGATGGCCATTTTGGTTTCCTTGAACCTTCTGACATACTGTCTGAGACTTTCGACACTCCCTTGTCTTAGATCATACAAATCATCTACGTCTTTCTCCTTCTTTCTGCTGTCGAGAATTGGTTCACAAATTTGGTGACTAGTGATGAGTACGACTTGATGCTTTTCTCCGGCAGAGCCGAATACCACCTCTGGGCGGTCCCTGTCAAGGTAGAACCGAAACTTTTGCACATAATTGCTTCCAAATCCTCTTCTGGGATATTGCAGGTTCCCATGCGATTTTTGTATCCGGCGATATGATCTTCAGGGTCTGTTTCCGTTATATGGTCTCATGTTTGGAATTAAGAACCTTTTGGGCATTTTCGTTTCCAGGATCCAGGATGTGAAGGGCATGTCGGAGTATCGCATTGTTGACGACCTCATTGTGATTCTTTTTCCCGAAGTTCTTTGTATCAGGTTTTTGAGTTCTTTGATTTCTCGATCCCGGTGTCTCTCTCGATCTTTACGAGTGGATTTAGGGCCTATGGTCTTTTCATCGGAGCTGCTTGAATCATGTTGGTCGATGTTTTTACAGCTTTCTGTCGACCCGTCACTTTCTTCTGATGTTCCTCTACCGGAGTCTTCAAAGTTGAGCTTGCGCTTTCGGAGGGGCGAGTATTTCTGGCTCGATTGCTGGATTTTCTTTTTGGTGGACTTTCTTCTCGATTCTGCTTCTTTTTTCCACTGGTCCCTCTCTTCTTCAGCTTTCTTCAACATCTCAGTTAAGATCGCCAGTTGTTCCTCTGGCGTCTTTGGAACTTGATCTTCTACATTGATGGTGTTAGGGTTCTCTGGAGCCATGTCTGAGAAAAACAGGTGTGGACCGTAATTTGAATTTCGAATTTTCAACCTTAACCTTGTGTGTGAGGTTCGGGCCCCACGGTGGGCGCCAAACTGTGGTGCCAAATAAACCACAACCAAATATTAGGCTAAGGTTGCTTGAATAAAATAGCTAAACAGCTTATAGATATGGTTTCTCAGAGCTTTGTTCTCCTCAGTCCCATCGGATGCTTTTACAATCATCCCTACCCCCTATTTATAGGGGGTATTTGGGAGTCCTATTCCTATTTGGATTTAGACTCCTTGTTTTCCTTGAATTCGATCTCCTTTTATTTATCTGGCTTTAAGAACTCTTATTTCAATAGGGGTTGGTCTTCGTTTTTCTAATGGGCTTTGGAAATCCTTGGCCTGGTACGATTATTCTTCCTTCACGGATTTGGCGTTGGAAATCCGTGTTTAGTTAGGTAATCATTTGGTGGGCTGGAGCGCTTCGGTTTGGATTCTACTTTACTCGGCCGAGTTTAACTTCATTGGGCCTTTTGACTATGTCGGTCGAGCTTGACTAGCACGTTTCTTGGGCCCTTGGTCCCTTTTGTTCGGTCGAAGATAGCCTTTTTGGATACCCTCTCTATATTCGACCGAGCTTGGTTTTAGGGTACCCTTTCTGTCTTCGCCCGAGCTTGGCTTTAGGCTTCGGCTCCCTCTGCTTGCTCTTACCTTCGACTATGACTCCTTATGGTCATTTTCCCACCACAATATTATTATTATTTTTTAAAATTATATAATTACAAAATTATCTTTAGATTATACTAATAAATAAATTATAAACATAAATTTATTGAAAAACAATTCTATTTAATAAAGACAATTGTTGTCTGATTAATATAAATTTGTTGTCTGATTAAGAATTGTCCTGAGACGTGTCTGCTTTTATATATATATATATATAGATAGATAATTTATTTTATTCCAATTCACTTAAAAAGTAATTTTTATTCAATATATATTATTTATAGATTAATTATTTTTTAATTTTACGTTTATGTTGTAGATTGAATTAATTTTTTTAAAATATATATAATTACATAATTATCTTTAGATTATAAAAAGATATAAAGATAAAATATAAATTTATAACATTAAATTTAAAGATAATTACATTTATTAATCATCAAATTTTTGTTTTACAAAATTATTATCCTAAACTATTATATAGTATATAATTTAATTAAATATTAATTTTAAATTTATACTAATGTTATTATCCATCATGTATAGAATTATAATATCTTTACTTTAACTTAAATTTTTTTTTTAATTCACCACTCAAATAATATTATTTAATAATATAAATTACATATTATATATATAAACACATGAATATAAATAAATGAGAATATAATTATTGTATTTTTTATTTGAATTAAAATATTTATTGTTTATTTACCATGTTTCAACAATGAAGTTATAGTGCTTGAAGTTATATATATATATATATTATATATATATATTTATTTATTTGAAGTGAAGATATATATATATATATATATATATTTATTTATTTGAAGTGAATTGGTAGGAGGCAATATACAGTATACATGATAAATTAGTGCAGTGGTTGTAGTTGAATAAGAATTAGCTTTAAAGGTTATAATTATCAATTATAATTATTTTTTAAAAAAATATCTAATATTATTATTGTTTAAGAAAAATAAATAAAAACTCTAAACCTTAAACCCTTATAAAAACAAATGATAAATATCTTTAAAATATTACCAAGTTAGTGGAGAATTTTAGTTAATATATGACTTTGAATTGTAAGTGATGTCATTATTAGAATTGTCGTTATTATCTACTTAATACCCATAATTGATATTTTAGTTAATGTAGAATTTTGATTTATGATGTTATAATTACAATATGTATTATATTTATTTAAATATTATATAATTAATAAAAATGTGATGTTCTCAAATTATTTTTTATTTAAATTGAAATGATTTATAATATATTATTTTCTAATATAAATAAAATATCTAATATAATTAACTTTATATTTTATAATTTTTGAAATTTTATTTATATATTAAAGATTAACCAATAAATATTGGTAAAGGTATAAAGGTTGATATAAAATTTAACTCTATTACATAGTTGAGATAAATCATAATATAAAAGGTTTTTTTTTTTTAATTTAATCAATTTGGATATTTTGATAGAAAAAGAAGTAAATAAATATTTATTTGAATTGTAATCAAATTTAAAATTGATCTCCATATATTAAAACTTTAAAGATGTGAATATTTTTTAGTAATTAAACTTTATATAAATATATATATATATATATATATATTTTATTATAAATTGTTAAAATAAAAGATAAATTAATTAGTGCTTATTTAATTTTATATTTACTATAAATTTTGTTGTTGGGTGAATTTAGAATTATTTATATTAGTAGTTAATAGAATAAATATAATAATATTATAATTTCTTGTGAACATATTATATATATATTTATCTTTTATTTATCACAAAAATTATTTTTTATTGAGTTGATAATATTATATATATATATATAATTATTTTTAAATTTAAAATATATGAAGATAAATATAGAATTACAATTATATTTATCAAAATAGTGAGATACAGATCACCAACCAAAGACAGTTCGTAGAGAATTTTAGTTAATATGTAACTTCAAAGATACTTGGTGGAGAATTTTAGTTAATGTATGACTTTGATTTGTGAGTAACGTGATTATTAGAATTGTCGAATTCGCGTTATCATTGTAACACCATGATTAATATTTTAGTCAATGTAGGACTTTGATTTATGAGGTTATAATTATAATAGATATTATATTTATTTAAATATTATATAATTAATAATAATGTTATGTTTACAAATTATCTTTCATTTAAATTGCAATGATTTATATTATATCATTTTCTAATATAAATATAATATTTTCTTATATAATTAACTTTATATTTTATAATTTTTGAAATTATATTTATATAAGAGTAAAATTTATGAGATTAAAGATTAACCCAATAGGTATAAAGGTTAATATAAAATTCAAACTCTATTATATAATTGAGATAAATTAGAATATAAAAGATTTTATTTTATTTTTTCAATTTAATCAATTTGGATATAAAAGAATTAAATAAATTTACATTTGAATTGTAATCAAATTAAAAATTGATCTCGATATATTAAAATTTTAAAGATAGGAATATTGTTAGTTATTAAACTTATATATATAATTTTTATTATAAAATTGTTAAAATAAAATATAAATCAATTAGTCCTTACTTAATTTTATAGTTACTATAAAGTTGTGGTTGGATGAGTTTAGAATTATTTATATTAATAGTTAATAGAATAAATATAATAATATTATGATATTTTGCGGACATATCATATATTTTTATTTATCACAAAATTATTTTTTTATTTAGCTAATAATATTATTTATATATATAATTATTTTTAAATCTAAAAATATATAAAAATAAATATAGAATTATAATTATATTTATCAAATTAAAGAGATGCAATGTCGAACAACAAATTGATGGAATTCATTCAACGGAAACTTTTTTATAAATTGCTTAATTAAATTTGGAGCAAAATAATGAATTAAAGAATTAAAAGAGATGATCATGATAGTCATGGTAAAAAATAAAAAAAATTAAAAAAAAATAAAAAAAAATAATGACAACACAACTCATAATTACATAATAATATTTCAATGACAGCAAAACAAAACAACATGTGTTAAAAGTCGTTCCATACTACAGAAGGAAAGTATAATCACTAACTAACTTTCAGTCACTCCATTGTAACCCAGAACACCACCATTATTAGTGGCAGTAGGATCACCACGAAGATCTTGTTAGAGAGTATAACAACCAAGAGGATCTTGTTAGGAAGAATAAAACCACCCTACCTATTTCTTCTGCGATATGAGAAGGAAAAAAGAAAAAGAAAGAAGGAATTGTGAGTTTCTGTGAGAAAAAAAAATTGAGGAAATTAATTTAGATGAATAATCATAGTGGAGAGAAAATTGATTTGAAATAGAATTTCAATATATAATATAGATAAATATGAATGTCAGTATTTATCTTTATAATTTAAATTTATTTTGAAATTAATCTATGTGAGTTTTAATTTTTGAAAAGTTATCAATTTATTATTTATCTTTAATTTTAATTTATAAAATAATATAAATTTTAAATATGATATATATAGTATTTTTAAAATAAAAATTTTAAGACAATTATTGTCGAATTAAAACAAAATTATTGTCTTAATATTGTAAGACTTTTCTACTTTATTTATATATATATATATATATATTTTTTAATTAGATTAACCTCATTTAAAAAAAATTAAAATATTTTTAGTCAAAACAATAGAAAGTAATTTATTTTGTATACTTGGGTGTGATATAATATTAATTTTCAAAATAATAGAAGATAATTTATTAGTATTAATGTATATGGAAAAAAAAAATGTCATTAAATTGCCATATCTCCCTCTAACACAGGCCTCTGACAGATGTAAAGTAAGGTAATGATAATGTTGTAGTAGTGGGGAGTCAGGTTTCTGAGTTTGTGTCTGTGAAGGCAGAAATCTTGTGGTTTCCGATTGCTTTGTTTTGTCATGGCAGAGAGGTAGGGTTGCTAACATGACTTCTACTCATTACACCCTTTGAATTTTATTTTTTGATTTTTTGATCATCTGTTTCAATTTTCTATGTCTCCTAAATCGCAGAAGCTTCCAATTCTTGATTTTGTTTGACCCCAAAACAATAACAGTTATTTTTCAGTCCAATTATTTTCAGGATTCTGATTCTCTCATATCTTATTCTTTTTTAATAAATAATAATATAATTAAAGTTAATCCACACAATAAGCTAACTTAGATGTTTCAGTATTTCCTCTCATGTAAATATCAATTATATAGGTTTTTCAATTTATTTAAGACATTAAATTATTTATTTATTGTTTATTTTTATCATCCTAATTTAGGAAATATATAAAACCATTAAAATGATTTTGAGATAAGTCCTTCAAAACCAGTTTTAAAAATATTTTCTAGATTGTAGATTCTATTTGAAAATATTTCTCCAACTATCAAATTAAAATTTTCATTTAATTTTATTGGAATATGACATAAAACACTTATGTGTTAACCATTTTCGTTCTCCAAACTACCCTTTATTTTGAAAATGTTTTTTAAAAATTTAGATTTTCCGTTTGATTTTACTATTAAATGTTAGTAGTGTTACTATTCGAGTTAATAAATAATATTTTCTAAATTACCCTAATTTTCCGTCAAATGTTACTATCAACACCATGCCATTTTGAAATTTGATTGTGAATTAGAGTATTTTAGTAATAATTTTAAAATTGAACTTTTTTTAATATAATTTCAAAAATTAGGTGTAAAGAAGAGTTTTTCATGTATAAATATACAAAAATAAATGAGAAACAATGACTTTCGGACACTCAAACTTATAACAATTATTCACTTGAACCCTCAAAGTTTGCAAGGTTTCAGATAGACCCAAACTTGTTAAAAATGAGTCATCTGAATCGTCTGTGCTCAAGTCGACAAGAGTGAATTTTAAACAAGGAAGATGATGTGAGTAGGATTTTTTTTTCTTTTTAATAAAAACTGATAGACCCTTAAACTTTGCAGGACTTTTTATATGCGTCCTTAAACTTGACATGACTTTTCATTTAAACCCTCAAACTTGGCAAGGATTCACGTGGACCTTCCAAGTAGGTAAAATCCATTCATTAGGCACTACGCGACGAATAAGTAAACTTATAATTAAGAGCATGTATATAAGATGTTATGAAATGTAAAAATTCATTTGATATGACTGTCATGCCAAACCAAAAGGTTGGTCAACCCAATCTTTTTCTTCTTTATTTTATTCAACTTCATTACACTAACTCAATCTCTCTCTCCAACAAATCATCATCTGTTTGATAATGTAATAATAGAAATCCATTATTAATTTTCGGTCGAATATCGATGATCAATGAAACATGACCTTAATATGAGATTCTTAATAGTGAAAAATATAGAATAAAAATATATTACAATATATATAGGTTCAAGCATAACTTTGGAATAAAAAGAATATACTATTTAGATATACTAGATAATAAACCTACCAAATAAAATGTAACAAAAATTATATATTATCAAATGAATAAAAAATAGAGATAATAACCATTTGAACCTTTTAAGTTGACATGATTATTAACTTGGACTTTCAAAGTTTGCAAAGTTTCATTTGAACCCTCAAACTTCTCAAAAATGAGTCACTTGGACTGTTGGACACTCAGTGTTGACATGGACCAAAGCATGAAGAATACACCACATATCACACTTATTTAATCTTTATGAAGTGTTCAAGTGACTTAATTTTGGTAAGTTGGAGAGTCTATCTGAAATCTTGCAAACTTAAAGACTATAATTGAATAATTGTTACAACTTGAAGTACCCAAATGGTCATTATCCCAAATAAATATTACTTGCTACAAATATTAAATATATTAAAAACACAAATATCCTTCATTTTATTTACTACTAATCGCATTAACATCAAACCAATGACTGCTTCAGCACCTTTAGCTACTTCAGCACCTAGTGCTATCAACTGCTACTTCAATCCCTAGTAGAGCAGTTATGTAATAACCCAACCTTTAAGAGGGTATTAAAATATTATTATCTATTATTTATGTAAAAATAATGCATATAAACAATAACATCATCCTAACAATGTCCAAAGTCTATTAGAAAACACATGCAAGTCCTAAAATTGTTACACCAAGTCACACAACCAGTGCATGCTCAAACGAGTTTACATTCCATATATCCAGAAACTCAAATTAATATACAGAAATTAAATATTTATCTCATATAAAAATCTCAACATAATAATGTAAAATAAAATAAAAAAATCTCAAAGTTTAGCAAACACAATTAGTGCTAATAAATTGTTTAGTTTACTAAAATTAGTTAGTTTACAAAACTAAACTTTTTTCAAAAGTTTTTGCAGAAAATAGACCAAAATGACCGTAGTACCCCTGCTTCCCGGTCTTGATTTGCTTCCCAGGCAAATCAAACTGGGAAGCAAAAACTACACCGGGAAACATGCAAAATATAACTGTTTTCCGGTGTTTTGCTTCCCGGACCGTGAAATAGAACACCAGAAACAGTTATATTTGCCTTTTTCCTGGTATGATGCTTCCCAGTCCACCTGGAAGCTCATTTTTGCAATTTTTTTAAAAAAAAATCTAAAAGTGTAAAAAATTTAAAGTTGGTCTAAAACTCAAAATTTTTTTATACAAGGCCTAAAAATACATATTTTCACAAATTAGTTTGATTAGAATAAGGTAGTTCTCTATCCTAGTTGCATAAGTCACTCCACTCTATCATCCACTTTCAGCCAACGCTCCGCTACAACTTTATCTAGAACATGAAAAGGAACTAATGACTCATAGTATTCTACATGTTCATTTATAGTGAAATAACTGAAATAAATTAATGAATACTTCCAGCATCCATTCTACCAAACTTTTAACTACTAAGAGCATATGACACTTTGAGCACTTCTGGTTGATTAGCATCACTCTTAACTAAATGGGATATAACATTTCGAGCAATTCTGAATGTCTATCATTCCCTTACAACAACGTTGTCTTTCTAATATTTTAGTTTATTACTGGGACTTAACTAGAGCTTCATGCTTTCTACTCAAGTAGTTTTTAATTCATAAAACAAAATTTAAAACTACTATAAGAAACTCTATAAGTACTAATGAATTCATGAATTAATCAATACCGAATGTCCAAAATCTGAAATCATATAATTCTAATTAATACTCATACACTACTCTAATGCTTTCTACTCAAGTAATTTATAATTCATAAAACAAAATTTAAAACTACTATAAGAAACTCTATAAGTACTAAAGAATTCGTGAATTAATCAATACTAAATGTCCAAAATCTGAAATCATATAATTCTAATTAATACTCATTCACTACTCTAATGAATTCAACCAAACTCGCGAACATAAAATACAACAATCAATCACATCTAACTCATTGAGTAAGCTCTCGTTTGTATTTTCACTTAATACTAAATAGTGCTTAACTTAAGTGATAAATGAAAATGTCTAATCTATTAAGATGTTATTAATTTCTTTTTATTTGTCAACTAACTTAAAATAAGTGATTACCTTGTAAATTTACAATTTTATCCTTTTATTAATTTTTATTATTTTATAATATTCGATACTTTAATTGTTTATTTTTAATTATTAAAATATAAATTATCATAATCCATATAAATATTTATATATTTTGATAATTATGAAATTAAATAAAATAAATATCATTAATAATAGTAATAATAATCAATAATCATATATATATATATACATATAAATTTTTGTTAAATTGATACTACCTCCGTCCCAAAAATGGTGCAACATTTGCTTTTTACGTAAATGCCAATGTATAAATACAAAGGGAAATATCTTTAATTATAGACGATTAAAAATTATGATAATTTTATATTTAGAAAATAGACATTAAAACGAATAAAATAATATCTCACTAAACTATATTTTTTCTTATACATAAAGCACAAAATGTGAAATAACATTAGTTGATGAATAAGGTACAAAATCCTAATATTCCAACTAATTGGAGACGGGAGTATATAGATTATAATTAATGTTAAAAATTTATAATCTTTTAAAATATAAATATAAAATAGAGTAAAACACTCATTAAATAAGAGCATTATTGAAATTTGCAATTAAAATATTTATTATTTTTATTTAAATTTGCTATCTGATATCCAATAAATTCATATATTCACACAGAATAGCAAAATTTATTTATTTATTTGTTTTTTTAAATTTATAAATATATACATATATATATATATAATATAAATTCAATTCCATATCAATATAGAATGACGCAATAGTTAAGGAGATTTATGTCAATGTACATAAAAAAAATTGTGCTTTACACAATTTTATTTGTATCACTTAATTTTAGTTTTTTCTGAAAAAATAAATATTTAAAATAACTAATTTTAAGTATCCAAATATATTCAACATTATATTATGTTGGAAATATGGGTTTTTACACCCAAAGAAATACACATAGTTGAATACGTGTAATGGGCAGTTACTCAATTCTGAGTAACTGCCTTCAGATAAACACTACATGTGTTTACGGGCTCGTATCAGAAGGTTAATTCCTTTTGTGAGAAAAACTAAGATACTTGAAAACCCAGAACAGAGAAGAAGAAAAGATTTTGGCTGCAACATAGTCTGTGAACAGAGAAGATTGTCCACTAGTGATTTCTTCCAGACCAATTACAAGAGGTTGAACAGTATTGTATTATCCTTCCCTCTTTTTTCACATACTTGATATATTATACGTAGAAACCACATTCTGTATTGCTACATGTTTGTATATGTATGTGAATTTCAGTAAAGATGAATAACTTCATATGGTATCAGAGCCAGGTTTATATACTGTTTGCCTCTGTTTCAATTGCTTTGTAAATTGAAAATGGTTGTTTACGATGTTATGCTTATACTTGTATATTGTCATATCTTTTGTTTTGTTTAAAATTAAAACTGTTCAGATTTGATCATGTAGTTTACAAAGCATGTAATCTAGTTGTATGCTTTCAGTTTTGATATCCAACGTTTTTGACAGTATGTATACAGATAAGTATTAACAATTCATAGCCATGGGTTATTTAATTGGAAATTCTACGTTCATTTAACATATATCAAAGTGCCTGTTGTTGGATTCGGTTTTTCGATACGAATCCGATGACATAAGGTTTGAATTTTTTGGACGGAAAATATGATCGGTATGGTCGTCGGAAGTTGGGAATGATTTTATTTTAAAAAATAACAGTGTCAAATTTATTTTTTTTAAAAGAATTTTGATACTTTGTTTTTCCCACTCGCAGGCTCGGAGACTGGAGTTCACCGCCGACGACCGCCTGCCGGAATCGGAGAACGGAGGGCACCACCGGAACCAGGACGACGAGATGAGTCCACGGCCACCGGTCCGACCGCCGTCGGCCGCCGCGAAGACGGCGCGTGCACTACACGCGCGGCCTGGGCGCGTGACGCGTCCGGTTTCAGGTAATGTCACAGTCAGCGCTGACGTGGCCGCTTCTCAGGCCGCCACGTCAACATGGGCGCTGACTGTGCGCGCTTACACGCTAGCGACACGTGGCAGCGCCTCAGTGCGCCACGTGTCGCCGGCGCGTCCTCCGCCTTCGGCCGGAGCGACGACGACGCGCCGCCGTTTTCCGCCGACCGGAAAATTTAAAATTTAAAAAAAAAAAAAAAATTTGGATTATTTTTTTTATTATTTTTACTCATTTTAATAGTAATCCAATTTTTTTTTTTTTTTTTTTTTGCCCACTAAGTTAATTTACTATTAGGTTTTAGTACATTGATTTATTTAAATGCATGCTTAGGACATAGTTAATTATGTTTCATTATTATTTCATTGACATTTAATTAGTATTATATGAATGCTTACTAGATGTCATATGCATGCATTGTTGGCATACATTAATTTTGTTTTGCAGATTATGGAACAACGGTATTATTGGCTCGGGTTCTATGTAGAGGATCGCCATTGGATCCCTTATCAGAGGGCTACAGAGTTTCATGCTCGTCAACTGGCTCCTGCCCTGCTCTTCCCGCCGCCACCGGGTATGGAACACCCATTGGGACCTCGGTTTCATCCTCCAGTTCCACCGCTTCCGCGTGCTCCTGTGATCGCTCCTGTCGCGGTCCACCGGGATTTGGTCCAGTTCCAGTACTCGCACCTTTGGTGCCTAGGATCATAGCTAGACCACCTCCCAGGGTGATAGTTCCAGTATACCATCACTATCATCCACGTCCACCACCTCCTCTAGTGCAGCACTTGATTGCTCCTGTGGTAGCTCCTGAAGCTCCGGTACCTGTTCCAGAGGAGATTCCTGATGATGCAGCTGTTCCAGTAGCTGCTGATGAAGCAGCCATTCCAGTGGCTGAGGATGCTGAGGATCAGTTTTTAGAGGATCCTTTGGAGGACGAGGATCAGTTTTTGAAGGATCCCTTGGATGACGACGATCAGTTTTTGGAGGATCCATTGGAGGCTGAGGACGATCTTTTAGGAGATCCATTACCTGCAGCTGATGATGTTATGGAGGATCCTGTTGATGCTGAGGGAGAGCCTGATCAGGAGGTCCCCTTCATTGAAGGCGAGGGACATGTCGCCGATGTTGAGGATGATTTCGATCCTGATGATCTAGTTCTAGAGATTATGGATGGTTGGGATGATCCGATCATAGCTGATCCTATTGATCAGGACCAGGCTCAGGATGGTGATAGTGAGATTACTTTTGAAGATTATATTCCTGATGATCCATGGTGGGAGGAAGTGAACACTTCAGCCAGTGATGTGCAGCATGATGATTGAGGATGCCCATGGGACCCTGAGGCCGATTCCACTGTTGCATATACATCATGTTTTTTCTGTATTGTTTATGTTCATTTGTTCATTTTATCACTCTATGCACATTTTATGGATTTTGTACTATCACATTTCTATTTATATGATTGACTGTGTTTAGCTTTTGTGATATTATGGATATTGTTTGCACACCTCATGATTTAATGTGTTGATTTGATTGAAGATCAAGGATGGTGATTAGATAGATTTACTGTTTTTTTTCCGAGTCCTCCTTTGATTGACTCAACATGTTTTTGATTGACTTGGTTGGTGCATCCTACATTGCTTATCGGATGATTGAACATAGTATAGCTTACATGTCTTCAAATAATATTTTTTCAGTAATGGCTTCATCATCCAAGAACATTGTTGCTGAGCTCAACAAGGGAGACAAGTTGAACGGGGACAACTATGATATCTGGCATCGTAAGATCCAGTATATCCTGGAAGAGCAAGAGGCTCTCGAAACGCTGACCAATACCATGGTTGAACCGGCGCCTGGCACTACTACTCAAGCCAAGCGTGACATGGAAGCTTACCTGGCATGGAAAAAAAAACAGTATAGCGAGGATCACTATTCTGTCCAGCATGGCTGATGATCTGATGTGCTCTTATGAGGATTTCGACACTGCACAGGACATGTGGGTTGCTTTGAAAGACAAGTTTGGTGGGACTTCCACCACAAAGCTTCGGCGACTGACTATTAAATTTGACACTTACCGGAAGCGCAATGATCATTCTATGCGCCAGCATCTCAGGGAGATGGCTAACATGATCCGAGAATTGAAGTCGGCCGGCCATGCCCTATCAGATGAACAGCAAGTGCAAGCGGTGATAAGGTCTCTCCCCAACAGCTGGGAAAATATGAAAATCAACATGACCCACAATGACAACATCAAGTCATTTGATGATATCTCTCGTCATGTTGAGCTCGAAGACGAGCGCCTAGAGGCGGCTAAATCTTCGGGCCAGCTTTATATGGCTGAATCCAGCATGCGCAAAGGCACGGGTGCTAAGCGCAAGAGGGGAACAAGGGGCGGAAAGAAAGGGAAGGGTCAGAAAAACCCTAACAAGCCTGGGACCAATAACCCAAGGAAGAAAGTTAGGCGAGGCAAAGGTCAGCAGAGAGACAAAAGCAAGGTCAAGTGTTACAATTGTGACAAGATGGGTCACTTTGCTCGTGAATGCACTGAGCCTAAAAAGGAGGTAACAATTTATGATTCTGCCCTAATTAATGTGTATGTTTCTAGCTCTGTTTTGCTTGCCGAGGCTCACCCTATGTGGATTGTAGACTCAGGCGCCACGGACCACGTAGCTAGAGATAGAGGAGCGTTTGTCGAGTATCGTCGGATCCCACGAGGTACTCGATGGATATATGTGGGCAACAACTCTCGCGTAGAAGTTAAGGGAATTGGCACTTGCAAGCTCAGAATGCAAAGTGGCCACACATTGCTCCTACATGATGTCTTGTTCGCTCCCGAAATTAGGCGCAACCTTGTCTCAGTTCCTGTTTTATTGTCTTATGATTATAAGTTGGTATTTTATGCTGCTAGTTTGCAAATATTTTATAATTCTGTCTGTATTAGATTAGGACAACTTGTTGATGGATTTGTGGTACTTAATATTGACTGTTATGAAAATCCTTCTTTATTTTCAAATGATAGTTTTTTGTTGATTACCTCTTCTGATACGAGTATTTCAACATGGCATGCTAGACTTGGTCACATAGGACAAGATAGAATGAACAGGTTGGCAAAAGAGGGGATTTTAGGTTCCTACGATAAGATAGAATTACCGACCTGTAATCATTGTCTGGCAGGCAAAGCCACTAGAAAACCTTTTGGGAAGGCTATTAGGGCAAATTCTTCGTTAGAATTGATTCATTCTGATATTTGTGGACCCATGAGCATTAGAGCTAGAAGCGGTGCATCATATTTCATTACCTTCATAGATGACTTCACTCGTTTTGGTCACGTCTATCTAATCTCCCATAAGTCTGAAGCCTTAGACTGTTTTGAACGGTTTTTGGCTATGGTGGAGAATCAATTGGATAAGACCGTCAAAGTGTTACGCACTGACCGAGGGCGAGAATATCTATCCGACCAATTTAAAACATTGTGTCATGAGAAAGGTATAGTGAGAAAATTGACCATTCCTAGGACTCCTCAACAGAACGGAGTCGCAGAAAGAAGGAATAGGACATTGTTGGAAATGGTTAGGTCGATGATGGCACAAGCCAATCTTCCAATCTCGTATTGGGGAGATGCGCTTCTTACAGCTACTTATATTTTGAATAGGTTTCCCTCTAAATCTGTGACTACAACTCCGTATGAATTATGGACAGGTAGAAAACCTAGCCTATCCTACTTGCGACCCTAGGAGTGTGCTTGTTATGTACATGATCTGAATAATCCATTTGGAAAATTGGGCGCTAGGGGAAAGAAATGTATTTTCATTCGATACCCTGAGCAATCAAAAGGATATGTACTGATAGGCGAAAACTCGGATGGGACAATATCTGAGATTGAGTCACGAGATGTTATTTTTTTTAGAGGATGAATTTCCACGGAGAGGTGATGTAGAAATAGAGGCTAATTTGTTTGAGCAAAATGAATCAGAGGACTTAAACTCCATTCAAAGGGATGTTGTTCCCAGTGGGAGTGAACAAGTGCCTGATGAACCTACTCCACAACTTAATCGCAGTGGGAGTAACATGGTTCCTGATACTTCAATTCCAGAGACGTCAACTCGAAGGGGTAGGAGAATTCGAATTCCTCGACGACGTTTTGAGATTGAAGGAGAAGCATTCATGTTGGCTTCCCATGATGGTGATGAGCCAAAGAATGTAAAAGAAGCTCTCAATTCACCTGCCAAAGATTTATGGATAAAAGCCATGGAAGAGGAAATGGAGTCGATGAAAAGTAACCAAGTTTGGGATTTGGTTGATTTACCGCCAGGTAGAAAAGCCATCGGAAATAAGTGGGTCCTTCGCGTTAAACGGAAGGCAGATGGTTCGATTGAAAGATATAAGGCTAGATTGGTGGCGAAAGGTTATACTCAACAGGAGGGTATAGACTATGAAGAAACATTCTCCCCGGTGGTGAGATTTGCTTCAATACGCCTCATATTAGCCTTAGTCGCACATATGGACTTGGAATTACATCAAATGGATGTTAAGACTGCTTTCCTCAATGGAGGACTGGAGGAAGAGATTTACATGGAACAGCCTGAAAGTTTTATCACCAAAGGCAAGGAGAGAAAAGTCTGTAAACTCTTGAGGTCCATCTATGGACTCAAACAATCTTTCAGACAATGGTACCTTCGATTCCATGAGTCGATTATGTCATACGGATTTCAAATGACAGAAGAGGACCATTGTGTTTATTTGAAAAAGTCCAGTGACGGTTTCATTTTACTGTCCTTATATGTTGACGACATACTTTTGGCGTGTAATAACAAAACCCTTCTTCTTGCCACGAAGGACTGGTTATCAACGGTTTTTGAAATGAAGGATATGGGTGAGGCTGCCTATATTTTAGGAGTCAAAATATCAAGGGATCAAAATCAAAGACTTTTGGCCTTGTCACAAGAGCCATACATTCATAAGATCCTTGAGAGGTTCCATATGGCAGATTGCAAGCCAATGGACACACCCATCGCAAAAGGCCAGACCTTGAGTCTAGAGATGTGCCCGAAAACTCCGCAAGAGCGTGAGAAGATGAAAAGAGTACCATATGCAAATGCCATTGGAAGCCTGATGTATGCAATGATGTGTACCAGACCAGATATCTGTTATGCAGTTGGACTGGTAAGCAGATATCAGTCAAATCCAGGACAGAAACATTGGATAGCAGTGAAAAGAATCCTAGCTTATCTAAGGGGTACCGCTGATTATGCTCTGTGTTATCAAGGCAGCAATGATCGCCTAGTAGGATACACAGATGCAGATTGGGGTGGCGATTTGGATGAGAGAAAGACTACTTCTGGATATGCTTTTATTCTGAGTCAAGGAGCAATTTTCTGGAGTAGCAAAAAGCAAACTTGCATAGCCCTGTCCACCATGGAAGCAGAATTTGTTGCCTGCTCGGTGGCTGTGCAAGAAGTTGTTTGGCTAAAAAGGTTCTTAGAAGATTTAAGTTTAGATGACAGTGAACCTGAGCCTATTACTGTATACTGTGATAGTCAGGCAGCTATTGCCTACACCAGAGATGCTAAATACCACAGTAAGTCTAAACATATAGAGACTAAGTATCACTTTGTCAGGGACATAGTGGCCAAGAAGAATGTAACTATTAGATACATATCGACGCACGATATGATTGTAGACCCCCTTACTAAGGCTGTAACTAGAGATGTGTTTGCAAAGCATACTAGGTCGTTGGGTCTACGTAGGTTGTGAACCTTTTATATTTGTTCGATTATCTATGTTCAAGTATGATTCATATTTTCAGTGTTGCTTTGATTATAGCATTTTTACTTAGTATGTTTCTTATCATCCGAGAGTATGTCGTCAGGTGTAAGAGGCTGGTGAACTTGCACTCACAGCCGCCTCGGTTATCTGAGGATAATGTGAGATGAGACTTGTACTTTCATTTTGTGAATCAGATATTCCAGAACTTATGATGTGTACAAAATTGTCGCTTTGACATATTGTCAAAATGAGATTTTTCTAAAATATAATGAAGAATCGCTTATGAGATTTCAATTTCGTAAGACCTGACAAGCCGGACTAAAACTTTGGAGTCGCTCAACTAAGTCAGTAGGAGCGATCAAGTTTATGAAGTGTTTTGGTGCTATAGTCCGTACAATGAACATAAACCATATTTTGACATACGCGCCGTTTAAATGGCAAGGTTCATTGTCGCACATGTTTTATACCGTGCGTGCTTTTAAGTTGACCTGATGGAAGATAAGTATTGAGTATGTCCCAACTCCTTATCGTGCAAGTACCATCCCATATTGATCCTTAGTACGGTCACTCTTATGTCTGGAGTGTTGGGGTAATGACTGTATCATTAGCATGTTTTTCTATGATCATGATAATTCGGTCTATGTAGCATGTCTATGATGTCGGTTACTTTCATCGACTTTTGGAATTAGAATAGATTGGAAAAAGCTGACAGTATTCACACTTATCACATGCTAGCTAGAAAACTGTGGTTCCTAGGTACACAGTAGTGATTGAGGAGTACTCCTGAGATCAGAACATTGGTTCGATGGGACCGAACGTGTCTGATGTGAATATATGTCTGTAGTCTAGGATTGTAAATGAATATATGTCATGTTTTGACTTTCAGGAAACTGATTCATTTCGTTTTGGTCACCGACTAGTTGCAAGTATAAAGCCAGTATATTATCTCTTTGTGTGAGTGGGAGAATGTTGGAAATATGGGTTTTTACACCCAAAGAAATACACGTAGTTGAATACGTGTAATGGGCAGTTACTCAATTCTGAGTAACTGCCTTCAGATAAACACTACATGTGTTTACGGGATCGTATCAGAAGGTTAATTCCTTTTGTGAGAAAAACTAAGATACTTGAAAACCCAGAACAGAGAAGAAGAAAAGATTTTGGCTGCAACATAGTCTGTGAACAGAGAAGATTGTCCACTAGTGATTTCTTCCAGACCAATTACAAGAGGTTGAACAGTATTGTATTATCCTTCCCTCTTTTTTCACATACTTGATATATTATACGTAAAACCACATTCTGTATTGCTACATGTTTGTATATGTATGTGAATTTCAGTAAAGATGAATAATTTCATATTATAAAAAAACAAATACAAACAGAGCCTAACTCTTTTTTATATATATATATATATATATATATATATGTATATATATACACTGATCACCTTTCTTTAACTTTTTCTATGTATTCAATAAGGTAATAAAATAAACCTCCATTAATGAAATCAATCCTCACCATGGTACTTCTTAAAAAACTTCCATACGTAATAGCATGAATAATAAAACAAAATCTCTTGATCCAGATCAATTTGCTTTTCTCATTTAATAGTATTGTGTTTTATCTATTATACCGTAGTAATGTAAAAATCAATAAAATTTAATATATTATTAATTTGTTTACTTTATCATTTAAGATGTGTATAACTAATTGTTTATTTACATACAAACTTCATTAAATATATATTATTTAATGTTAATTTAGTTATGTTACATATAAGTTTATTTAGATTAATATAAAAAAACTATATATAATTTGATATACTTTTTTTAACAAAATAGTTCATATTTGCATTTTAAATTATTTTCATTTTATATAATATATACATATTAAATACTTTTTTATTAAAATAAATTTATGAGAATAATAGTAATATTTCCATGAAAATATAATCTTAAATCTAGAATGATTAATTTCATAATAAGTTTAGAAAAATGAAGGTAAAAGAGATTTTTTTTAATTAGAATTATTAATAAATTATTGAATTCTTTTTAATAGAAGTTTGGTAATAAAATATTAAACCAAAATAAATAAATAAATAGGAGGATGTTATACAAGACTTCCATGTATTTATATCATATAAAAAAATAGTTTATAAATTTAATTTGAATTTCCTAAATCTAAGCCAAAGAACTTAATATAATAACTGAACATACAGAAAGATATTGAGAAACTGGCTTGGGTGCATGTTATAGGCACTTGGACACTCTGAAGTCAGGTCACTTGTGTTACTCAAAAGAGTGAAGAAAGCAGAATAAGAATACTCCCTATAATGTTCACCCAAATTGATTGTAAATGACAGAGGGAATATAAATAAGAACTTGAATAATTGTAAAAATTAGTGACCAGAGCCAAAAGATTAATAATAATTTGATTGCAAATTAATTGTCAAAATTAGCAAAATAATTAGTTGAGTAGCAAGTTAGTTTTAATATTAAATTTGAATGGCTTGAAATGTAATATTCACTTTTATTTATGAAAGCTTATGAACCTATTGATATTTAGGGATCAAGGTCTATCGGGTCTTCCTCCTGGATTTAACTATTATTTTGTTATAATTGATATATTTAAATTTTTCTTTCTCTCTATATATGTATATATTATGCATGTGGATACTGTCGGGGAGTCATCTCAAATTTTTACATTGAAAAGGAAAATCAAGAATGACTTGTATAAACACACAACATCAGACTCTATAGCCTTTGAGGAAGGAGTCTAAGAACTAAATATTCTGGGTTAGATCTAAAGAGCGATGCTTAAGAAAGTATTTGAATTTATCTTTCTCTTAATTTTATTCATCACATGCTATACTTAATATTAATTTAAACTCTATTTTAATTCAAGAAAGTATTTGAATTTATTATTCTCTTATTTTATACGATTTTCATAATATAAAAATTATAGGTAGATTGAATCAAATAATATTTTATTTTTATCTGGCATAATTATTATTTTTTAAATAAATTGTCATAATTTTTTAATATAATAATAAAAATAAATAAAGATTTAATAATTATTTTTAAAATTATTATATGTAAAAAAATTATAAACTTTAGAAAAACTAGTAGGGGAAGGAATGATCAGGAGAGAATGAAAAGACAACAAACTTGAAATTTTTTTGAAATGATGAATTTATATGTTAAAAGAATGTAAGTGTCTTGTTTTGATTAGATACAATGTACCTATTAAATATAAATAAATGAATCTAAATAAATTTAAAAAATAATAATAAAAATAATTGAATCATTAAATAAGGATATATAAGTCTTTCTATTTCTAAAAACTTCATATCATCTGGATCAATTTGATCCATTTAGCATCACTCATAATAAAATCAATTGAATTCTCGTAATTTCGATATTCACACATTCTAATAGTCAAATCACATGTAGTAATATCAATTACTTTAATCTACACCAATCACTTTACCATATCAATCTCATCCACCAATAACTTTACCATATCAATCTCGTTCCACACTCTAAAAAGAATAAACTCGGATTGTCCATAATAACTTTACCATATCAATCTCGTTCCACACTCTAAAAAGAATAAACTCCGATTGTCCATAATTAAAAGTTGAGAAACCTTTACCTCGAATATTGAAAAACAATCTTATCCTCTGATCGCACCACTTGAGATAATACAACGAAAATAAGTTTATTCCATTTTCTTTTGTCAGCTAGGGTTAAGGTTAGGGGTAGAAGAGTGTTACTTTTTATATCCAATTTTGCACATGTCTAATGGGTCTAACCGTTAAGTTGATCCATAATTTGAAATATCACTGAGCCCTATTTATATCTCATATAGTTTGTTATATCTATTTATAGAGAAAATTTGGCGTTGAACGGTTCTACTACGTACAATCGTGGGATTTCCACTCAAAATTCTGACATATGATGCAAATATTTAATAACAGAGATATAATGCTTCTATGATATCATTTGCATATCATGAGTGGTTGGGCGGGCCCAAATTTTACGTGGTGCTCCCGGCCTACCTATGTCGTTTCCAAGAGAAATAACTATTAAAATACATCGCAAACTAATAAAGTAATAATGAGTAGAATAATAATTTTTCTCGACTAAAATTCACACCTGTTAAAATTTGAATAGAAGTTTCACAATCTTTTGTGGTAAGACTGTCCCACCCAATACTAAAAAATAAATATAAATATAAATGACTTAAGAAAATAAAATTTATTTTCTTGGTCCCTACAAGTTATAACTAATTGTTAGCGCGATTCCAACAATTAGATAAAATAGCAAATGTCAACCGTACACTTGAAATATAGACATTTTTAACTAAATTTTCCAAAATCCTCATATCTTAGAAGATGTTTCACATCGACGTTTAATGTAGTATTTTTTTTTTCTAAATTAAAGCACTCTGGAAAAGTTACTCTACTTCCAAAATGTCCTTACATTTAATAAGTCAAATAAATATAATATTTTTTTTAATTACACTAAGAAAGATTTTCAAGTGGTGTTAACAGCAGCTGCTAATAAGAATGAGCAGTTATAAAGGCGATTATGGTTTAAAAAACTATTAAAAGTTGCATTATTGACCGTAGCTGTGTAGTAGGAGACGTTACCAATAGTCATAAGTTATTTTCATTTAATAATATGAACAAGTTGTATATGTTTTTTTAAGATAAAATAAAATAAATAATTTTATAAAATAAAATACAACAGTAATACCTCAAATATCCATCATAATGCAAATAAAAATTTGATAAACAATAATTAAATCAACAATAATAATGTAAATGGATAGTTCATCAAATTTATTACATAAATGATCAAACATATCTAATATTTAAACAATTTCATAAACTAATATATATATATATATATATATATAAAATTAACTTCAAACATTTTTTTGCCCTTTTTTTTATTTCTTCATTTGGATAATTTTTACCCTAAACATACCATTTAAGTAAATAGACATGGTAAAATATATAATTCAAAATTAAATTCACCGTAACTTTCCTCACTAGATCATATCACCGAGTTATTAGAAGAGTATAAATATTTATAAGTTAAGTGCATGTTTATTTTTCCAACTTAACACTTAATACCACTTATATTAAGAAATTTTACTCATGAATGAGGGTGATTTGCACTTTTGGATTTTTTTATTAAAAAAATTATAGTTTTAGACCAACATTAAAATTTTTATAAAACTAAACTTTTTGAAATTTTTTTTGAAAAAATAGACCAAAATGACCATTTTACCCTTTAATACCGAGAAAAAATATATCCAGTAGCTTCCCGGTGTATAGTACCCAAAAGCGAATTTTTGCTTCCCTATATTACACACAGGGAAGCAGGCAAAATTCAAGCCAGCTTCCCGGTGTGTAGTACTGGGAAGCGAATTTCAGCTTCCCGGTATAACACACCGGGAAGCTGATTCAATTTTGTCTGCTTCCTGGTAGTAATACCGGGAAGCTCATTTTCTGCATTTTTTTTTTTAAAGTTTAGTTTTGCAATTTCTTTATAAAAAAGTTTAAAAGTGTAAAAAATTTAGGGTTGGTCTAAAACTAAGAAAAAAAAAAAGTTGAAAATGTCTAATTTTGTTTATTTTCACTTTTTATGAAATTAAGTGACACTAAGGGCCTTTTTTTTTCTACTTAACACTGAATGGGTTTGAATGTTGAAAATCAGTGATTTAAGTCCTTTGTTTTCTAAAAAAAATTATCTGAAATTAAGTGATTTCCATTTAAATCGTTTAGATAATTTTTTCCACTTAAATCTGAATGAATTCTTTTTTCTATATATGTTTACATAAATATCCTTTCATTAATATCTATTCTTCCCTTAGTATAAATATTAAAATACGAATTATTTGTTTTTTATTATACATTTATGATCGTGAATTTCAATGAAAATAATGAATGTTCACATGGTAAATTTTAACAAAAATAATTAATATTGCCATTCTAAATTTTAATGAAAATAATTATTATTGTCATTCTAAATTTCAACCAAAAGATAATAATAAATGTTTTTATATCATTGTAAATTTCAATGAAAGTAATAAATATTATCATACGAATTTCAACGGAAATATATTTAGATTTTTTTAGAGGGTGCTTTGTTTATTTTATATTTATATTCTATAGTATTGTAAATTATTAACATTAACTACAATTCATTACTGAATTTAACAACAATTTAAATATGATAATTGATTATTATTATTATTAGTGATATTTATTTTATTTAATTCAACAATTATTTAAATATTAAAATATAAACATTCATATGAATTATAATTATTTATTTTAAATAAAGTAAATTAAAAATTAAATTAAATCACTAAACTATCAAATACAAAAAATAAATAAATAAATTGATAAAAGGATAAAATTATAAATTAACAAACAGTCACTTATTTTAAGTTGATTTTAAAAAAAATCAATAACAATATTTTAATAATTAGTAATATATCATAAATAATTATTAGCAAAATAAAAAATGAATATTTTTTATTATATTTATTATATATTTTTACTTTTAAATTTTAAATTATAAAAATATCAAGAGCATTTTGAGTTTTGAAAAAGTGAATTTAAAAATTCATTACAATAAGAATATAATAAAAGATGTTATAGGGATAAATTGGTCAAATTACAAGAAAATGATTTATTTTAAGTTAAGTAAAATTTTTAAACACAAATAGACAGAAATATTAATTGAATTAAAACTTTTTTAATTTAACACTTAATTTAATTGCCATTAAATTTTAAGTGAAAAAAACAACCAGTAAGTATTTGGTGGAGAAAAACAAACAAACATTACCTTTTAAAATAATTAAAAATTATCTCATGTTTGAGCAATCAAAAGCTAAGTTGTATGGACTTTTTCCCTCTAGTATTAGTGAATATAAAACTATAAATTTTCCATAAAATTTTAAAAAGAGGTTAGAATAAGAGTGGAGAGAGAAGTTAAAGAGAAAAATGTTAGAAAGTTATCCTCAAATACATAATAGTCAATTAAGCGGAGTGCCAATAATTTTAAAATAGACAGAAATTAGCCAGCCTATTAAAAATATTGACAACCGGTCGATTTAAGTTAAAGTTCAGTCTTAGCGATTAAAATAGTAACGAATTTCTAATATATATATATATATATAGAAATATTGTAATATTTTATGTGAAAGAATATGACTATTAATGAAAAGTAACATCCTTATTGAAACATTATGATGTTTCATAAGTGCCTTTTGAAGACTATATATAGTCATGCACAAATGGAAATTTCATAAGTTTTTCTTCTTCCTAAATTCTCTTTAAATATCATCAATGAATATTTACAAGAATCATTGACTGCAATATTAGTTTCTTGTATTTGAAGAAACTATTTTCATATAGTTATACGGGGACAATCGTTATATAATATTCCCGAGAGTTTAACCTTATTTATATAAGACAAATAAAGCACTTTGGAAAGTATTCCAAAGTTCACGATTAATAGCGAATCCAAAGCATAATACCATCATCAAATTTTGAAGATTTCCACCAACAATCAAATAGTTTTATTTTGGCTTTAGTTAAGGATTTGAACACCAAATTCAACATACTGAAGAAATTTGAAAGGATGGAATTTACAATATGGCATAAGTAGATGCTTTTTTTACTTCGTTAAAGGTCGTGTATGTTTTGTCTTTTACAAGATCTGAGGAACTCGCTAATTAAGATAAAAAAAATCGTTGAAGAGAGAACGAATACTATAGGATGCATTAAAGAATAGGAAAATAGCTAAAGAGGCATGCATTTATGATTAGAGAGAATTTCACAATATTCTAATCATAGGAAGAAACAGGTAAGCAATCAAATTTATTGATTATTTTTCTAGATACTGTGAGATTTATCTAATAGAGGCTAAAAACAAAGCAATCTTAATACAATCTTACTGCTTAACGAATTTGCTAAGAAGCTCAATCATTACGATTTTAAGCCTATTTAAACTTCGTTCATTCTAATTTTAAACTAGAATCGAATAAAAGGATGTTTGTAACTCAATTTGAATATGTCAAGTTTATAGATTACTTGGTGTATGTTATGATGAGTATAAGACCTGATAGAGCATTTTTCATTAGTGAGATGATAAGGTACATTAGAAATTCTAGTAGCATGTTATTATAAGAGCACTCAAGTACATTGAGAATATTTTACATTATTGGATTTTGTAGTAGACATCCTGTAAATTAAGAATAGTATTCAGATGCTAGTTTGATATGAAATAAGAGTAAATTACTTGGACTCATGGATAGTCATACCTTCTCAGTAAGGGTATAATTTTTTGGGATCTAAAAAGTAAACATGCATAACATATTCAACTATGGTTGTAGAATTTGTTACATTGTTATCTATCTGTAATAATCATAATAGTTGAGAAATTTGCTTTACTAGATACTTAAACCCATGCCATTGATTTTCATACATTGTGATAACAAATCTCAAATGGTAACAACATATGATCATATGTAAAATGATAAGTTAAGGCATAATAGCCTAAGACATAATAATATTAATCAAATTACTATAGATGATGTACATGTGCTTGTTAAAAAATGTAGCGGATCCTATTTATTAAAGGATTAGCTAGAGACATGATATTATGAATATCACAAGGATGAGACTAAAGCCTATAATAAATTATCACTAAGAGTGAAGTTTTGACCTGATGCTCAATATAATGTCCAGTCTCAGTTCAAAGAATGACGATATTTTTAGTGATTGAAAGCGCAAAATATTTAATCATCCCAAAGGTTAGTGCTTTACATATAACTTGTTTGAGTAGATTGAATTATTTAATTCTTAATAGATCATGACGGTGGTTGTACTATTATAGGAGTACAAGAAAGGTCTAACTCTGTGGAATGTGAAATGGTGTCGCTTCAAGAAGTTACGGGCTTAACTTTCATGCATTCATTAATGGATAAAATGCAGGGCCTATAAAAGCGTTATTGTATAACAATATGTAATAGAAACCGTGTGTAAGGTATCCTATTAGTAAAGAATGTTTGAAAGTTCAATTGTTTGTACAAACTTTACAATCTGATTAATAGAAACTATATTTCACTAAATAAAAGTTCAATCGCAAGACATCTTTACTATGCATGTGTTCTTAGTTTCTTTATGCTATCATATGATATATTGTATTCCTTTGAAATGGAGGGGGAAATTTAGAGAATTTCTAAAGAAAAAAGTAAAGAATCGTGTCTTTTCATATTGAAATATTATAATGTTTCATATGAAAGGATATGACTATTAATGAAAAGTCACATTCTTATTGAAACATTATAATGTTTCACAAGTGCCTTTTGATGGATACATATAGTCAATGCACAAATGGAAATTTCATAAGTTTTTCTTCTTCCTAAATTCTCTTTAAATATCATCACTAAATATTTACAAGAATCAGTGACTGTAGCATTAGTTTCTTGTATTTGAAGAAACTATTTTCATATAGTTATATGGGGATAATCGTTATATCTTATCCTTGGGAGTTTAAACTTATTTATGTAAGACAAATAAAACACTTTGGAAAGTGTTCCAAAGTTCACGATTTATAGCGAATCCGAAGCATAATACTATCATCAAATTTCGAAAATTATCATCAAACAACTATTACGGAACACTTTTTTTTACCAATTACGTTAACAAATATTGAAATTTGATATCAATAGTGAAATCGTTATGGTTAGAAAGTTTTGTATTAAGTTGAGGATAAAAGGAGTCCCTATTATCATGAAAATTAGATTGATTTCTCTGTTTTCTTTTAATGGCCAAGCCACATGGAGCAAGAGTGGTGTTATCCTACTTTAATAAAATTATCTATTTTTATAAATAAAAATAAAAATTTATAATACAATGTTACTACCTTGTTCAATAATAAGTGACACAATTAGTAAAAAACATTGTCTTAAAATAAATGTCACACATATATTTGTAAATATTCTTGCACTATTACTCTTTACTTATTTAGCACATAATCTTTTGAAATAACAAACTATTTTTTTTTTTCAAAACACTCATTATTAGTATAATTTTATTATTTAATGTATCAATCATTTATATATAATCATTTAAATAAACATCTCATATAATCATTTTTTTTCGAAATATGACACAGATTCACTAAAATAGTATTATGACACCTCAATACATAAAATATGAAACTGAATTTTGTTTTTATAAATCGAGCATTACCGAATTTTTTGGATTAGAGTTTCGGTGGTAATAATAGTTTTAGTAGGAAAACTTTCATAAATAGCACCATGAAACTTTGAATTAAACTTTGAAACCCAACAAACTTCATCTTTCATATCTAAACTTTGCAAATGTTTGTTTTCATAAAATGATCATTTTGGACAAGTTTACCCTTATCAATTTAAATAAATAAATAAATAAGAAATGGAAAAATAAATTGGAAGTCCCAAATTGTCGTATTTTTTCTCCTCCCTAATTTCCATTTTTGCATGCTCATACTTCCATTATTGGTCAAAAAACTTCAAATTGTTTGTGAAGATTGATAATGAGATTAGTTTAGTACATACCCATATGATCATTATTCTTATATTTCATTATTTTTTATAGTTGATTAATTCTAGAGTTTTAGTTGAATTTGGAGAAGGTTGAAATTATTTTCGTGTTTAATATCGGGTTTAGGTTGATTTTGATAGGTTTTGTTTTTGGTGACCATCATAAGAAAGTTCTTTTTTGTGGCCATTATTGGGTTTATGTTTTCTATTGGTTAAAAGTGATGAGTGTATATGGTTGTACTTATTTTATTTGGTGGTTTTAGTTGAATTTAGGAAAAGTGAAATTCATTTGTAGTATGAAATTTGATCTTAAAGGATTAGATTTTGGTGGGCATTATTAGATTTAGGTTGATTTTTTATTAGATTTTGGAGTGGATAAGAGTAATGAATCTAATTGGTATTGTGTTTATCTATAATGATGTTTTTGATGGGGTTAATTATAAGGTGGGTGAAGGAACTGTTGCAATGCTTCCCAAGGATGTCAATTTTAATCAATTAGTTGATAGAGCTCATGTGAAGAAGACCATTGATAATAATATGTTCAAGTTGAGGTTGTTTTATTTTCTTAGTACCCCGGATGGTGGAATGATGAGGATTGAAATGTTAGATGGAGATGATGTAGGTTATGTGATGTGTCAAGAACATAAATTTGTTTATGTGCAAAAAGTGGAGACTGTGGGGATTCAAACACCTAAATTAAGGAATTTGAATGAACTATCAACCAATACGGACAATAGAATGCCTAATGATGTTGGTTTTTGTGATCAGGATTTACATACATTAAATGAAACGAGTGTTTTAGAAGCTTTTGATTATGTTCCAACAAATTTTGATGATGGTGGGGGCAATGATAAGGATGATGAATAAGACGACGCCGACGATGAGGCCAATGTAAATTATGGCAATGGCGATGGTAATGGAATAAGAAATTGTTATGAGAATTGTAATGGTGTAATGAATGTGATTTAGGTAGTGGTGGCATTGTTGTGGTTTAGGTGTAAATGAACGCCAGATATGAGAGCTACTGGGCATGGATAATTTTGGTTTTAAAGAGGTTAAAGAATATACATTATCCACACCATATTCATTGAGTGGTCTAACTCAGGGTTCAATATTTTGGCGTAAGGAGGCCATGAATCTTGCAGTGGGGATATTTGCCCTAAAGAATAAGCTTTCACTTTTTGTATTGCGCTCTAATAAAAAGTAATTGGAGGTGGTATGCATTAAGATGAACAATGGATGCAAATTTGCATTTAGAGCAAGAAAAAGCAGTGACGATTCTTTTTTGTTTCATGTGACACATTTTAATCCCAACTGCACATGCCTTTGTGATCTAGATAGAGTAGAGAGGGGGACAGTGATTGCGAAGGTTATTGGTTCTTTTTTTTCCATAAGGGTCGCTAACTTAACATTTAATCCCTCCACACTAATGAGTGAGGTTCGAGCTCAATGAGCAGTGCATTTGTGGTATAGTAAGGCTTGGAGAGCTTTACAATATGCCGAGCAAGTTGCTTACAATACTTATGATGATTCATGGTCATTGTTGCCTCCTTATCTCCACATGTTAAAAGTGACTAACCCTGACATAATCACTGCCATTAAGACTTATAGAAATAGTAATTTTAATTACTCTTTCTTTGCATTAGGGCAATGCATTGATAAATTTAAAAAGTGTAACGGACCGTTTTCGGGCTTAGTAGTTTGTGTCGAAATATAGGGGTTTATTTGGAAATTTTCTAGAATTCTGGTTAAGTTTATAATTATTCCTGAGTCAGTGGGGTCAATTCACAATTTTCTGGTGTTAGAGGGGGTTAGTCGGTTATTCGACATGTTATATATATGTATTTAACGTTAGGGTTTCTATTAGGGTTTCATTATTACTCTTCAAACACGTAAATCGAGAGGCAGAGAGACTTCTGTGAGGAGGTCGACGAAGTGATTCCGGTTTAGAGTTTCGTCGTGTCTTGGGTAAGTCTCTCCGTCCTGTTCTATTCTGTTCGCGGCTCGGTTAGGGTTAGAGCTCTCTCTATTCGAAATCAGAAAATTCTCGATAAGTTCCCTCGTACCATTCAAGGTTTTTTGCTGAATGAAAATCGTTCTTTCAGGGTTTTAAGTGGGTTTTGTCATTCAGGTTCGATTGGTCGAGAGACTTTAAGCGTCCGGATTCTGAGTTCGTGAGGGTAATCGTAATCACGGTGGTGTGAATCACAGTAAGAGGGTTAGGGTTCGGATATGAGTTTTAAGGGATTTTGATCGGGTTGGTTCTGGTCTGTCGAACCGGTGTTCGAATCGTTTTTCGCTTCGCTGTAGTAGTACTTATTTGTTTGTGGAACAATCTATAGGAGCATCGGACGAAGAGGCTGATCAAGTAGCGGCATAGGTCGATTTCTGCTCGGACTGTCATGATCTGCAGTTAGGTTAGTGGTTCGCTTTTAGTCCGAAATATTGCTTGCTGTATGTTGGTTGTTTATGCATGTGTCGTGTATTGCTGGTTTCTAAACTGTTACCTACTCTGCCCTAATTAACAATGATAATAATAAACGATAAACATCCTGTTGAGTAAATAAATTAACGATATACGACTGCATTGTACCCGGATTTCATAAAATTCATACACTGGAATTGGAAACTAGTACATAATAAATTTGGTTTAAACGGTAAACAAACGAAACTTTGAGTTTTGCCCTTACTTAGTCTACTAGTAGAATATATGGCATGCCTAGTGATAGAGGATCCTCACTACTGAAATAATTGGCTTGAAGTGCCTATACTGATTGTAGTTGAAACTACTATACTGATACTGTTTACTGGGCTTCGACCATACTGTACTGCTACTGTAATCCTGTTTTCCACTGTTAGCTGCTTTGGGCACAATTCTGTTAAATAACTGGTTAAACTGTAATTAAGAATCTGTTTTGGTTGTTGGATTGTGTTAATGGACTGTTAATGGATGGTAAATAGCTGTGTTTGATGCCTGAATTGAACTTAATTAAGTGATCACAAACTGGTTGATATTTCGGTCGATTGTAACTATAATTCTAAGGGTTAAATAATCGGACTTAAACTGTTAGATACAGAATTTTAATGACGAAATATCCACAGAAAGCTTTAACTAAAACTCTGGTTTCCTTCTGGCCCTGGACGAGGGAGGCCTCCCTCGACCCTGTCCGCTAACCGAAGATGTAATCCTAGCGCCCTATAAGAATATTAGGACCCTAGACCGTGAATTTTAGGAGCCTATTTTAGGATGATAATTAAACTTGAACGAATAAGTGGATAATTGATAACTCGGGTTCGACTAGAGAAAGATAAACAATAAACTGAATGGTAGGATGTTTGGTGTGTTGACTGAAATAGTGGATTCTAGGGAGTCTGTAGAGCCTTGCATTGTGTGCTCCCATGTTTAGAGCCGGGTCTAGGTCACTCTGTATGTGTATGTTGGAACGTGAGCACTAACTTAGACTAATTCATAGTCTAACATTTTTCTTTATCTCTTCCTATTCTGTAATCTGGGAATAAATCCCAGGTTGAGTGCAGATACTCCGATTGTTTAGGCGTTGTCTCATTTACGGATCACGGCATGCATCAACATTCTATTTTTATTACTGTTAGGTTATCTTCGTACATTTGATTCATGGATTGTATATGGGACTTTTATTTGAGGAGTTGTATTGGACATTGCTGGACATTAGTATTGTTATCTATTTTTGGGGACTGTTGGACTTTTGGACTATATTACTACTATTTTTCGTATTTTTGATTTATTCGACTGTTTAGTTTCTGTATTTGTTGTGTGGAGTCAGATTCCTAACCATGGTTCCACCAGGGTGGGGGTTTGCCGTTACAAAAAGTATATACGTCAGGTACTAGTCATGAATGCTATACATTTGAAGGGTGAGCTAAAGGGAGTGTTTTCAAGGTAATGGGCTGGATGTTTCGAATATGATATATCCTGTTGCATTTGGATTTTTCCCTAAAGAGAATGTGTTAGGTTGGATTTGGTTTTTCCAAAATTTACGTGCTGCAATTGGTATTTTGGAAGATCTCCTCCTTGTTACCGATCGGGGGAAGAGTATTCCTCTCGCTATTGAAGAAGTATTTCCTGAAATTTCGAATGCAAACTGTTACTTCCATTTGAAGTGTAATCTAGGAAAATCTATAAAGGAAGAAGTTTTATTCTTAATGTATTATGGAATGAGGCATATTCACACTCAAAGGAATAGTGATTGACTTGGTTGCAAAGTCTTGCAAAATATGCCTGAAAATGCATGAAGCACTTGTAAAGCTTGGACTTGACAAGTGATCTCGTTTATTTTATCCAAGAAAAAGATGGAGAATCATGACAATCGGCACTGTAGAGTCTTTAAATAAAACAATTATCCTTACTCGAAAACTGCCAATAACTGCGGCTCATGAATTCCTTAAGTATTTGGTTCAAAAATGGTTTTGTGCTACGAGCGCATCGGTTTCTAAACTCGAATCATCAATGACGGAAACCATTAAAGACCATTTAAAAGAGTGTGAAAATGCCATTAAGAAATGTCAAGTGTATTCCATTCAAGATAGTGTCAAGTATCAAGCCACAAATAAGGAGTTAGCTGATGGGATATCGAACCTCGTGGAGAAATCATGCATGTGCAATAGGTGGGAGATGGATGGATTGTCATGTTTTCATGCTATCGCATATGCACGGTTTGATGTACTAAAAGAAATTAGGGTGATTATTTAATGATATATATATATTAAGTAATTTTAGGTCATTCAAATTATGATAGGTTTGCACGTGTGAGTGTCAATCATCTTTGTCATAGGTACTTCGGCAATGAGTATTTGAAGGGTGCCTATTCCAAACCCATCTTACCTATTCCAGATAAAGGTACATGGCACAAAGCGCGCGAAGCTTTAAGACTAGTGGTTCTTCCAATAATCTAGGAGAAACAAGCAGGACGACCAAAAGAGAAAAGAATTTGTTCAGCAGGTGAGTTTCCTAGGAATAAGAAGTGCGGAAATCGCATATGTTAGGGCACTCACAACTTGCAAAAATCCGCCATTGATTTGTGGAAATTGTGGACTTACCGATCACAAGGAAGATATATGTCGGAATCCGTAATTAATATGTTCAAAATATCGAACAACTGGCCATTTTTTTATTCTTATTCGAATCCAGCACTCAATTGTAAAAAATATGGTATGATCGGTCATTCGGATGCAGTGTGCTGAATTACATCTGTACCATCTTTCTTAGACAACACTTCTGCAGGACAGTCCAAAGCTTTAACATCACCTAAGCGACGTCGAGTCATGCATTGCCATCGTTATGTTGATGGCGGTTATAATTATTGCACTTGCCCGCAGTTGCGTCAATCTCTCGATGAGTCTCGTCCAATTTCCAAACCTAATGAATGCCCGCAAACTAATGTTTAGATCAATTAGTAAGATTATGTTTGAACGTGTTGTAATTGTAATATTGAATGGTAATGTTATTTGTTTTAAGAAACGCATATGATGTTAAGGACTATGCTTATTTATTTGAATAAACCATATTGTTGTTCTTGTTAACTTATTTCATAAAACGGTGTTGTGTTTATTTAAATATCCAACATAGTGTGTCTCAGATGGTGACCATAGGTGACATGAATATGACCCAACAATATCACCCTTTATGAGAACTGTTGTGATTGAATATTGTGAACAACATTCTTGCGTAATGGGAGAGCTCAGCGACCGTCTCTGGCACTAAGCGACCAAACTTGTCGACCACTAGCTATGTCTTCGATGAACTTGCAAACATATGGCTCACATGAGACTATGCAAATGCAACATTCTTAAAATTTTTAGAATAATAAACATAAAGAACATTATTTATATCATTGGAAAATAAGATTTAAGGTACATACATATCTTTTTGAATTGGGATCAGTGAACTATCAAGCACGTGAAAAATCCAGCCTTGCATTGAACACTCTGATTCCTTACCAAACTCATTCAAATAATAGTCTGATTCTTTCAACTGAATGGTAAATGAAATGTATAGGTATTAGTAGCATACTATATTTGCTGCATGTTTATTTCCTCTCTTGCCATGTTCCAGTAAATTTATTTGCTCACTAACTTCATATTTGTCCTCATGTTTGTTTTCATGAATATTTTGAGCAAAATTTTGTGTTAAAGCAGTAAATTAGGCAAAAGAATTTTAGCATCACAAAATAAAAGGCAAGATCTTACCTTTACATCTGCATTGCAATGGTCATCTGAAAGGCTATGATAATCTGGTCTATAGTAACCTTGTCCATCAGCATTATGACAACCATGAGAAGATTCGTAACCGCGAGATCCTTTAACTTGGCCAGCTTATTACAATACAAGTAGTCGATCCTCAAAAGATTTATGTTCTGGACCACCAAAACCAATAAGCTCTACAGTACGTTTCAACCTTTTTTCATGACCATTTGTAATTCTTCTTGTCTCTTCAAGTTTGTTGATTTCTTCCAAAGCATGTTTCTTGAATTCTTCAAGTTCTCTGAGTTTTGTCATAATCTTCAACATGCAATCCTAATATTAAAACAGACAAATGAAAGGATCAAAATATTCAATCTAATTGACATAATGATTTTAGAATGAATAAAAGTCTACAAACTTGCCATAACTATATACCTCATATTAAGAAGCATGAAAACTTGATGACTCCCATTTATATCTCGATCTTCTATGTTCAAATTGTGCATCGGGGCTGGAATCATTCTGATTATCAACAACTTCATCAACTGGTTCCTCATCATATTTATCCCAATCAATATCTGATTCTTTGTCTTCGACATCATCCTCCCCTAGCTGATTCAAATCAGTACTGATATACTGATTCACATCAAAGTGTTTCATATAGCAGCCGCATGCCTCCTCTTCAGTGGGTTCTAATGTGGGTTCCAATGTGGGTTCCCTTCTCCTCTAAAATTGAATGAAATTACTTAAACAACTTGAAATATATTATTTCATGATATGGAAATGTAATCGGTTACTAAAAACACAATAAACTAAACCTTAATGGCTTCATCATACTCCTTCCAAGAGTTATCATGTATTAACCACCTAACAAATCTTGGTTCTGTTAATGCAATTATATTCAGTTCCTCGACTTTTATATTTTCTCGCATGTGTGGAAATGCTTCAATCAACCACCACTATATTAAAATTTTTGAATAATGCCAGCAAAATAATTAACAAACTACAAATTACATAACACATAATAGTTACTTACTTGAAATGCAAACATAAAATCGTAAATTATCCTCCCTCTCTTTAGCCTATCCAACAACACCCTAGTCACCACCCCTGTAATTCAAATATTGTCTGCGAGAATGATAGTGTACCCCATGTGAATCGCTTGAACCTATTCATATCTTCGATTAGATGTCAAACCATCCATGGAACAGAGTTCTCCAATGAAAATCCTAATAACAACACATGAACCGTAACTACTAAGATTAGTTTCTTGCTATCTTCAACCTCCACGTCCATCTCTTCCAACAAAGTCTTTATTTCAATGGGATCCACATTCCCATGTTTATCAAGCCACAGTCGGATACAAATATTATCTTCTGATAGCTTCTCCTTATCCAATTTCAAATTTGACTTACAAATCTTTCCAAACCTTAAACCTATCATTAATACAAACTCTTGTTTTCCAAAGTGATGAGCAGCCCCACCAATTTGAAACCGCAACTCATCATCACTTTGATTAAATACCCTAACTTCATTTTCTAAAACCCTCAAAACAAGCTTCCCATAAAACACTTGCTCTTTTCCCCGAGCTTGTTCAAATATCTTAAAAAATTGACAAAAAGGACAAGATCGAATAAACTTACTCAGGTTATACTTACGAACAAGTTCGTTTAGAAGCTCTAAAAGGACATTCAATTTGCAGTTATTGTTGAGCCTTTGATGCGAACTCACTCTTGGAGCCTCCCATGTATAGTCCGGATTACAAATAACTTGACAAATAAAAATTACGAACCATCAATAAAGGAATAAGTGTAAGCAATGAAAAAATTAATTCTCATATTTAGTTAAATCTTACTAAATCTCTAGCCATGTCAATATATCAGATGTGGATGCCGATATTGCCTGCAAACAAACAAAATTAAATCGATCAAAGCTACAAATTTAACATCATACATGCTTTTATAGTACCAACCTGAAATAACTAACAAGAATAAAACCACTAGAATTGATATTAAAATTATGTCTCAGGTGATCACAAATAACTGGTGGCCACATGAAACGTAAATACCACACAAACATATAAGTCATTCCAAGTGACCATAACTAAATGGTGGCCACTTGAAACGCAATATAGTACACATAAGTAGCGTTTCACGTCACTATATCTAAATCGTAGCAACCAAAAACGTATTCACAATAACCGATTTATACAGAGCTACTACAAAAATATCTCATTTCACGTGACCTTAATTAGATTTTGTCCATATCAAAAGCATTAAAAATTAACCTATGGTTTGATGATAAAAACAATACCCATATACATTTTGTCTTCTCAGTGAGTTCAGACACTAGACAACAATGATTAAATCAACACATTATCCACTTCAATCTGAGAAAATTTAAGTTTTCAAACACATGGTATGCATCAAACGCAAGACTTTCCGATTCAACAAAACGCAAGACTTTCCGATTCAACAAAACCCCCCACTTACCAGCGTTTACTCAGAAATACTACTCACATGCAGAATCAACATATTAGTTCAATTTACTAACAAAACACGGGGTTTCAAACACAAACAATCTAGCAAATACAAGACTATGAGTTTCAAGAAAACCACTAGTTGCCCGTTTAGTCCATGTTCGAAAATTTATTTAGGAAGAGTTTAAAACAAAATCCTAAACTTAAAACCCTCAGAGCGCTGGGATTCATACCTAAACACCGATTGTAGACGAATTTGGATGTGGAGAACTCTAAACCAACGACTATATCTGATGTCGATGATCACAGAATAGCAAACGATGATCGAGAAGGATATGGCAAATTGTTCGTGATTTTGTGAAGTGGTTGTGATTTTTTTTTAAAGGGATGATACGTTACCAATACTTAGAATAACACAAGGTCAATTTTGTCCTTTCAGCTGATAATTCAAAATTTCAGATTTATATCAATAATTCTTTAAATAAAAATTAATATCATGAATAAATTGAAAATGTTGGCTCATTTTATGAAACCAAATTTTAAGTTGATGTACAAACTTAAATGAACTATTTTTCCCATAAGCTTAAGTTAAAGTTTTAAAGGGCCAGTTTTCACAATTTTCTCTTTTTAATATATTAGTTGAAAAGGGATTTTAATAGCAGGATTTTTTTATAAAATTATTATCGTGACTATTGTGGAGCTGTATTAGTAATGTGGTTATTGGAAAGCTGTATTGGAAATAAGTTTGCATATTTATATTTTTGTTTGTATTTGGATATAATTGAAAATTTGTAGATATAAATATCCATATTATTGACAGCTAAGGGTGTGTACCGGTCTCAACCCGGACCATAACCGGTTAGACCGGAAGACCGGTTTTAACTAATTGTATAGACGGGAGACTGGACCGGTTATAACCGGTCGGGTCAGATCCAAACCACCGGTCCGGTCCAGAGTTTAGACCGGTTTGGTAAAATTACAGAAGTCTGCTAAAATAAAACCCAGCATCATACAATAATCTTTCTCCCAAAATGAATCAACAATCAACCATATGCAAATGCTTATAAATGTGCCAAAAGTCAACATAATTTTATAATAACAAATGTGCCAAAATAACATAGGTGCATTATACAATAATGTAACTGCCAAAAGTCTAGCAAAATAAAAGGCAATATGCAATAACATAAGTGCTTTTCTAAACAAATGAAGCCTAGCAATTTACTGCTATATCTGCCAAAGTGAAGACAAATGAACAGTTTGCTTTTCTAATAATTAAAAAAAAAAAAAAAAAAAAAAAAAAAAAAAGTCTAAAAGTACATAATAGTAAATAACAATGGTCCATAATTTTAAAAGTTCAAAATTACATAACAAAACCTAGAGTTCGATGTTTACCCTTCAAAGTCAAACCATAAGATGAATAGATAAAGTCCATAGACATAAAACATCCGGGTTAACCAAGTTTGACCCGAATCATGCCGGTTTACACCTCGATCAGACTGGAAACTGGATACTATAAAATTTATGGACCTTAGACCGGATTGGATATTTTGGGTTCGGTCCGGATCAAGCCCGGTCCGGTCTGAATTTTTTGCGGTCGGGTTCCATTTTGCAAACCTTTACACGTTATATTTTAAATAAATTACCTTATTCTGAAAAATAAAATATTTGAAGTCTTCAAAATTTTTTCTCCTTTATAAAATCAAGTGATGAAACTAGGAAGATTTTAATTGATTTTTGAACTGTAGCTGATTAAACTCGGGGAGATTTTAATGGATTTTTAACTGTACCTGACCATGCATAGAAAGGAAAGATTCATTACTTGACAATACCACTCTTTCTCTAATATTATATTTCTTCAGATTTGTTATTATTTTATTCTAAGTTTTCCTATAGATAGTTTAGTATTCTAGTCGGGAGATAACTAAATTGGAGAGGTGAGAGGGAAGAGTCCAAAAATGAAACAGTAGAGAGATCACAAAAAGTGTAAAAAGGACAGAAAGCAATTATAAAGCCGAAGACTGCTTTTGAAGAACACAGCTAGGATGTGATTTAAAACTGGCAAATCAAATGATTGTTACGTTACATATTTTTTGCAAGTTAGTGGTTTGGTGTGGCCAAGAACAACCCTCTTCACATTCACATGCACATGCTTTCTTTTCCAAAGCAATTAATGTTATATATCAGAGAATATTACAACAGCTCCACTAATACTGGACAAAAACTCTCCCCTTCATCAAATCTCTGATGGAAGATAATAGTGCTACAGAATGGACACTTTCCTTAAAGAAACACACAAGATTATCCATTTAACTGAACAGCTATAAAGGTCAGTTGAGTGATGATGAATATGATCTTAGTAGTTGTTAAAAAAGACATGAATTCATCTGCATTGGGTAGGGATGGTGGGGATTTTCATTTGAGTTTGACTACTCTTTTATGAGAACATGGAATCAAGATTTTCAAAAGATATTTAGGACATTTGCTAGGTACAAAGATGCATATGGAAGTACAACAACATTCATCAGTAGATAGATTTGTATATGATCAATCTGGTTTACAGATTTATTCAAGAGGTCAGGTAGTTGAGTGCAAGTATAATTAGGTCTCTGATACTAGAATATATAAAGAAAAGGCAAGTGTGTGTTTGAGATGTGATTTACATTATACAGGATTGATGAGAATATATGCAATCTAATAAGCTTGATATATATAATATGATTCGATGTTTGTGGCAAGGAAGCATGTATTTGGTGCTCTCTCTCTTCCCTTGATAGGATTTAGTCATCGCGTGCTCTGAGGATTGACAGGAATTGTGATTTCATAATCATAATTACTAAAGGAAAGTAATAATCACACGTCTTCAAAAATCATAAATAAATTTCATTTTCTCGGGTGAACAAATCCGAACTACTATTCAAAGCATGATGGATGAGAGATTATGCCCGCGACATGACAATCTCGCACAACACAAATCACAACATTTAATAGCGCCTACAATTTTAAAGATATTAATAATAATAAAATAAAATAAATCAAATAAATTTTGAATTTATAAGAACATTTAATTTCAAAAGCTTCTAAAAATATGTATTTTTATTAATATTATTTTATAAAATTAAATAGTTCTCGATATATTATATTTTACTTTCACCATTATTTATATATAAATATCGAATTATACATTTTAAAAATATATTTTTCTTTTTAAAGATAATTGAGTAAAAAAATATAATTTAAAATTGCTTGTTTATATAATTATTTAAAATATTTTTAATATTTTAAAATTTTAATTTTTGAAGAATTTTTTATTTTTTAATTTTTAAATTGAATTTTTTTCAACCTTCTCGGAAAAAAAAAAGAGAAATTAAAAATTAAATTTTCATTAAATTTTGTAAAGTGAACTTAATTATTTTTAAAAAATTAATTTTTAATTTATTTCTTATAGACCAAGTTGACCAAGATGGTATGATTAGTTTAGGTATTTTTATGAATTTCTTCAATAGAAATAAAATTTTGATAATTTATTAATTTAAAAAATAATAAAAATTTTAAAATAAAAATTCACTATTTATATTAATATAAATACATAAAATTTTAAGACTCAACTAGTTTCTACCAGGGGTGAGTAGAATTCGGTTTTTACTGAAATTTGAAAAAAATTCGGTTTGGTCAACTGAAAATATGACTATTTTCGGTTTTCGGTTAATTCAGTTCGATTAACCAAAAAATTCGGTTCGGTTTTCGGTATTCAAAATTTTTAATTAACCGAAAAATGGAATAAATAAGAAAAAAACATTAACTTTTAAGTTCATTTTCTCTATTTTTCACCATTTACTCACTAAGTTTCCTATTCATTTCTTTTTTCGTCCTAATATCTTTTTATTTTTATTTTTTCTTCAATAATGTGAGTATCATAATTGAATTTATGAAAGTTGAGAGAAGAAAAAAATAATTTTCTTATCAATTTATTCGGTTTCAGTTAGTATTTCGAATTCGACTTTTAGTTAACCGATTAAATTTCGCTTTGATTTTCGGTTAACAAAATCTGAAGTTCGATTAAAAGAGAAGAAAAAACGAAAATTTGGTTCGGTTTCAATTCCGCTCTGTCCTACTCTCTACCTTTTTATTATTAATATTTTAAAATTAATTTTAACTTGTATAAATAAAGTTGAAATCATTACTTATTTCATTTCACCTTATAATCTCTTAGTTGGAGTAAATTCAAATTTCAAAGTAAAATCATTATTTGTTTCATTTCACACTCCAGCCTTATTTGTTTCATTTCCACTAAGTAGAACTGGAAAACAAGGAGGTTAATGAACAGATTGGTAAACTATAGGTTACAATGTGTTTGCTTCATGTGGTTTCCTCTTACAGTACTTCATTTTGCAAACCCTATTCCAGTTCAGTCTTTATATTTTCATTTCTGTTTGAGCTATGTTCATTTAAAATAATATAAAGTGTTGGAAAACTACAAAAGATGTAGGTTCCATACGCAAAATCTCATTCTCAAATGATGAGAACATGACAAGACTTGAAAGAGAACAAGTAATAATACAAGACTTGAAAGTGAATTAGAAATTAAAAAAAGTTCAATATCCGTTATAAATGTATGCATACATACATATAATAATAATACACACATATAAAAAGACGAGAAACAGGAGATGGTGGGTTCAATGTTGTAGTGACCTTGTTCTCTCTATATCACTCTCACTCTCACTCAAGCCCTAGTGATATACACAAACACACCACCAAAAGATGGTAACAAAGAAGAAGAAGAAGAAGGAGTGTAAGGAAGAAGAAGAAGAAGAGAGAGATATGGTGGTGATAAGAGAATTTGATGAGAAGAGAGATATACAAGTGGTGGGGAAGCTAGAGAAGAAGTGTGAGACAGATACACAGCCTAAAGGCTGGTCTAATAATAAACACATGGACAATAACAACCACAACAACAATATGACTTCTTCTACTACTAGTAAAAAAGGAAGTTGTTCTTTATCTACAAGCATGATCAGTGAGGACCCTCTTTGTAGGATCAGATTCTATGATCTTCATATCATGCTGGTGGGTTTTATATGATCATTATTACTATTTACTTGTGTGTATGTAAATATATGTATTTGTTTGTACAGGTAGCGGAGCTGCGTGAAAATGGGGAGGTTGTCGGAATGGTGAGAGGATGCATAAAGCGTGTGGGGACTAATAAGTCTGGTGATACTTACTTCAATCTGGGTTCCATTTCTGGTCTCAGAGTCTCTCCTTCTCACAGGTCACTTTTTAACCCTACTATTTACTCAAAAGCCAATTTCTTTTCTAGGGTTTCTCAGCAAAAATAGATTTTTATTTGTATAGGAGGATGGGGATTGGATTAAGACTAGTTAAATCAATTGAAGAATGGATGGTGATAAATGGGGCACACTACACAATTTTAGCTACTGAGAAGAACAATGTTGCTTCTACAAATCTCTTCACTACAAAATGTAACTACATCCACTTCTGTTCCTTAGTAATCTTTTGTCAACCAATAAGAATTCCTCTAAAGACACTCTCATCTCAAGATGCTATAAAGATTGAGAAGTTGGATATAGACCAAGCAGTCTCTCTTTATAACAACAAGATCACAGCCAAAGACATGTACCCAACTGATATGGATTCAATCTTGAAGGAGAAGCTTAGTTTGGGGACATGGGTGAGTTACTTCAAAGAAGACAATGAGGTTGAAGATTTTTTCACCAAACCTCCAAGCTCATGGGTTGTGTTTAGTGTGTGGAACTCTTGTGAGGCATACAAGTTGTTTGAAATAAGGAAGTCACATAGCCCTTTGAAGTTTTTTCATGCAACATTGTGTCAAGCAAAGGAGAAGATTTTCCCATGTGTTAAATTGCCAATTTCATGTGGTTCACTAGACACTCCATTTGGGTTTTTGTTCTTGTATGGACTCTATGGAGAGGGAGATGGAGAGAGACTTGGTGAGCTAATGAGGTCTGCTTTTAGGTTTGCTTCAGGATTGGCTGAGAGTGTTAAGCATTGCAAGGTGATTATGACTGAATTGGGTGTCAATGATCCTCTATTTCATCATGTGCCACAAGAACCCTACATCTCATGCATTGATGATCTTTGGTACTTGAAAAAAATGAATGGTGATGATCATGAAATGATGATGATGGGGCAAATAGGGAATGTTTTAGTTGATCCAAGAGACTTCTAGTTAGCTTGCTAGGGCTACATTTTGCATCTCCATTTAATTTGTTACCATATATAGCATATCTATGTAGCTCCAGAATTTTCAGCACTGACCTGGTGCACTTGCTGTGCTTATATATATATAGGCATGTATGTGTATGTATTCTCATTATGTTGGATTTGCTATTTTCAAAGACCAAGAAGTTTATCATATGATATAACCCTATTTTAGTATTAAACTGATCTTCAGTTATTTCCATTCTTCAATCTTAACATTTTGATCAATCTGTAATCTATAAAGTGTGAAATCAAAGTGCCACTTCAAATAGATAATTCAAGAAGGAAAAGTACACCCCCAAGAAATCATCAGAAAATAACAAAAGCAAGTGAGTGTATTCTTACAAGTATTCTTTGAGTTGTAGTGTAGTGAGTGTACAGATTTTATTCTTAAATCTAATGATTATGTCCAATGGTACTGTGTACTAACCCACAACTAATCTACAACAAGTCCAATTTTTTTTCCACTTCAAAATTTTCTTTCAATTATATGCAGGCAAAAGAATCTTCATAGGCCCACTTTCTCCTCCTTTTGCATATACAGACAACTTGAATATCTTGAAACATTGATGTTGTTAGGTGTTCACAAAACAGGCACCTTATCATGCTAAAGAGATTGCTCTGATGTAACTATATTTGAAATAGTACTAGAGATACTGATAAAACCACCACAGTTCCCTGTTTCTTCTTTTGTTCTATTATTTATACTATTGTTTCACAGCTAACATCAAGTATGAAACAGTTTACAGGAACACAGTGGATGAATAGTGTAACATGAGCTTAAATAGGTAACTATTATACAATGAGGGTGTTTTGACATATTTTGTATTTCCTCTCCTGTTGATTTACATATGCCTATTTTACACATCCACACAGGTCCATCAGACTACCCTGCAAATTTGTTGAAGCCAAAACACTAGTCAAACTTATCTGCATTCCTGTCATGTCAATATGAAATGACTAAATCTTGGTCTGAAGCAATGTTGATGAATTTTTGTTTTTTGATCTGAGAACTCTTCTAGGAGGTTGGATTCCCCTTGACAGCAAAGAGTTCTCAAGGAAATTATCAAGCTGTTCTGAGTCCAGAGACAGCTTCTCCGTGATGAAGTTGTCCAAATCGAAGTCAGTGATACTTTCTGAATCATTACCACCATTGGTTGTCCCTGTGACTGGACTGGCAGATTCATCATCTGTGGCGTTTTGGTTAAGCTCTGGATTATATCTAGATGGTTCTTTGTTGTATGAGTTCTGCTCCAAGTTGAATAGTCTCTTTATATTGTCAAGTGCTGGGTCTATGATATCCAAGAATCCCATAACCCATGAAGCATCATCCACAACTTCAGTTCGCTGTTGCATTCAATTATGTGTAATGAGTATGGTTTGCAGATTCTTACAAGGATCACCTTTGGCTATTTATATAAGAGATAACCGGTCTATATATTCAGCAGGACGTGATTTGTATATGTTTTCTCAAGTTGACAATGGTGTATAACTGGTAGATACTAACCTGCTGGAAGTATAGATCACGAATTTCCTCCGCTCGCACTGTATTTCCTTGATCTTCCTCCAGTTTTGCCCATGTCATCCAAGTTACATAACTTTGAGAATTTATATCAAGTGAGGACCGGAACAATCTTCGAGCAGCTGATAAGTTACCAATTCTTTGTTCAAGAACACCCCAAGCCTGCCAACAATTGGTAATTGACATCACATACAGGTAGATAGATAGATGATCAAGTATGAAAAACATTCTCCTATGAATTGGTTAAATACCTGTAGACATCGAGCAGCACTGTCATTTCTAGAGTTTATTGCTAGTGCTTTTAGGTAATATTCCCTTGCAGTAGACAAATTTCCTTCCTTCCATTCCATCCAACCCCATGCCTAGATGGACAAGAATTCATCAAGTTCATTTCAATAATTTATACATAAAAGAAGTGAAAAGAAGACAAGACAAGTTCTATTGATAAATCATTTGATAGAGGGAAGTTTCTCACAATCCACACTGGTTGGTGCTTAGGATCTATTTCAGCTGCTTTTCTGAATAACTTTCTAGCAAGGTTAGCAGTTGAATATTTGAATTCTAAAAGCGCCAAAGACTGCAGCAGAACGGGATCCCTAGGATTCAATGCATGGCCAATCTTCAAAAGTTTTCTTGCCTTGTCAATGTTGCCTATATTTGCTTCAAAAATACCCCATACATGCCACGCAAACCTGTTCTTGGGGCTTGCCTGAACTGCTGTCTACAAAATATAGGTATACATTCAAGTTGGAAACTACCTGACTGATAACACAAAACGAAAGTAAATTACAAAGACCATAAGAGAATCACTAGTTGGGCTACCTCAAAAAGTTTCCTAGCAACAAGGTTGTTTTCCAGTTGCATCTCCATTTGAGCCCATGACTGCATCCAAGAACATATACATTGATACAAAGACAAAGGCTTTTTAATAGTCACATCAATAATTTTCCATAAGTTATACAAGCCAATAGTAAAACTTCAAAACTCACCAGCCAACTAGCACAGCTCTTCGGATTGCATTTAGTGGCTTGACGGAATAAGTTGCGTGCCTGCTCATGTCGATTGGCTCTAGCTTCCAACAACGCAAGGGTTTGATAAATGTACTCATTTCCCCCACAGAACTTAAGTCCTTTAGCAAGTAGATGCCTTGCTTTCTTGATATTACCTTGTTTTAGTTCTAACACTGCCCATCCATGCCAGGCAGCAATGTGTTTCTTATCAGCTACTGTGGCAGCATCAAATAATTCTCTTGCTTTTCCTATATTTCCAACCTTATTTTCCAACACGGCCCAGCACTATAGTACCAAATAATCAACACGTCAACTGTAGACACAAGAACCACAGCAATATGCAAATGCAATCAACTATACTAAGTTTAAACAATTCATATAGCAACCCATGGAATGGATGTATCTAAAGGTAAAGATATGAACAGAGATATAATGGTCATACCCAAAAATGAAAATCCCTAATGATGAGTGAATGGGTATACTTTTATTGACAAAAGAGTTGCATCCCATCGACACTTTCCATTATTAAGACTCCAATACAGCACTAAGAGTAAAATTCATATTGAAATGCAAACAAGAATTTTCAAGAAAATAAACCTGCCAAATGAAGGGATTCTCTCCTTGTGTAGCTTGACAACCTTTGGCATAAACCTCTCTAGCTTCAGCTGTTCTTGATTGCTTACTCAATATCTTCCCCAACGCCACATAAGGCCTCCCATCCTCTGGCCAACTTCTTATACACTTCAATAAACAAAATGCCCATCAAATATCATCAGCTATCCTAATATAAAGAATTACACATACACCAATCACACAGCCCATCCAATATCATCAGTTATAAATTTAAACCAATAGTAACACGTACCCACGTATCCTATAATCTACAAGTTAAATTCAATGAGAAATATCAAAATTGAATAAGCAAAAACTAGCATTAAATTAAATACCTTTTCAAGAATCTCTTGAGCTTCCTGAAACCTATAATTCCTGCCCAAATTCTTGGCTTTGTACAAAGCCAAGTCCAAATTAACAATTAGCGGTTTATCAGAAGCACTGGACTCCACCCTCTTTGGCTCAAAAATGGGCATTTTCTTGGCAAACTCATTGAGACCGGCATCAATTTTGGGAACCTCCCCGGAAGAATCTTCATCCTTAACAGGTCGCCTGACGACGAGAGCGTCAAAATCCTTGTCTTCAGTGGGTGAGTCGAGGAGAGCTTGAGTGATTTGCTGCGAGGAACACTGGGTTATGAAGAGTGTTTTGTTGTGGGTGAAGTAGTGGAGTTTGAAGAGGGCTTTGTTAATGGTGGTGGAGTTCTGAGAGGCGGTGAATACTTTGAAATTTGGTTTCGATGAGGAAGAAGAAGAAGAAGGAGAAGGAGTGAGCAGACTCATTTCTCTTCTCTGTTTTTGTTTTTATTTTTTTTTTAAGTGATGTTTTATTATCGGATGAAAAACAGAAACAGAATGAGTGGTTTGCATGAAATCTGTCGAACAGGCTTTTGGAGGGAGAATATAATTTGTTAAATTACTGTTACACCCTTCTCACTTGATGGTGGAAGGTGCAGTTGATAGAAGGGCATTTTTGTATTAACAGAACTATAGATGATGGAGCGAATGAATGGCGAATGGCCACGTGTGTTGGGTAGTAGATTTGAGTGGCACGTGGAAGTGTATGATTGGTTACTATTTGTTTGGGATTCATGAATGGGCCTGTAATTTAATTTTCGGCTAGGCCCAATCTGCATGGACAACAATTTCATCAATTAGATAGATATCATTTTCTTTTCTATCTATCATGTCATTACCTCTTTAGTCAGTTGATCCGAACCGACTAAATCGGATAGTTCAGAATTCAATGAGGGCCGATTCCAAGTATTAGGAGATCCTGCAAAAGAACGGAGAAACGTCTGAGCAGACCTGGGGACACCGATGTGGTGTCTACTGTAGGCACTCCGACGCTCAAGTCAACTTTGAACTTTAAAGAATAAAGCGAAAGGAATAATAAAGAAAGCAATAGTGACTCCCTGTTGATAATCGATCCTATCGGAAGGATGTAGCTCGGAACTAGCAGACACCTGAAGATGTCTTGGGCTTACTTGATTAAGATCGAGACGGTGACCGGAGTCAGTAATAGCTCGCTGGAGAATGATCGGTGGTGAGTGAACATAAGAGACTCGAGACTAATTTTGGCAGAGTTTCAGTAAAGAAGAGTGTGTCTGTCACGTCCGTAATCTGGGGCTATTCGTCTGCTTATTTTGAAATTTTATTTAATTTTTGGTCTATTTATCGTTTAAGGGTAAAATGGACAATTTTGAAAAATGTTGACTTTTCTGGTTTGACCAAATTATTTGACTAAGTTGACTTTTGGGATGGTTTTGAAAATAATTTGATATTTGAGTTGATTTTGTAATTATTTTATAAATGAGGTTGTTTTTAAATTAAATTGTAAACATATGGGTTGGTGGTGATATTTGTCACTCATATAAATATGAAAAGGATGAGTTTTAATTATTTAGTCACCAAAACCTAGAAAGAAAGCTTTTACGTAAACATCTTTTCTCTCAAATCAAGAACACACACCCATTACATATTTCTAAACTTCTTGTGTGGATTTCACTTGGGATTTGGTGTTGATCTCGATTTCTTCATCTAGGTAATGATTTCTACATCTCTTTTGTTTTAAATTGATTTCTATTAGAATTGGGGATTTTAATTGTAATTAGGGTTTATTGATTTGAGCTTTGATTTTTTTAAAAATTGATTTGGGATTCTTGTTCCTTATGATTTGGGTCTTGAAACCCTTGATGACAATTTCATGATTTGGGTTGTATTGGGTCTCAATTGATTTTAATTACTTTTTGGGTATAAACCCTAATAATTGTGAATTGGGGATTTATAATTTATTCTTGATTTGGTGTAGACCAAGTTGAGGATTGTCGACCGGAGTAGACTCGGTTGATTTGGATTAGCGAATAAGGTTAGTAGCCATATTTACGCCCTCACTATTGTTTGCCATTGTCTGTTTGATTGTTTGCGAATTGGTTAAATTAATATAAGTTGAAATCTGTGGTTGATTAGCTTAATCTGCTGCATTTGTTATAAACTGTTTGGGTATATTGCTGCCGTTTTATCTGTACATATTGGACATGTGAATTGGTGTCCTTATCTGTCTGATATCTGTCTGTAATCTAAATTTTGTAATCTGCTAAAGTCCTATCCTAAGGTTAATACGATAAGACCAGCATGCTGTTAGGGAAAACTAGATGTATACATCGATGTGCGAAAGCGTATATGGCCTTGATTGCCAACCACTTTCTGGATGCGACAGCATCACTTCTGCAGCTTTGCTCACTGTCTAGATGCGACGACATCACTTCTGGGATCTTTGATCCATCTATGAGGGTTTAACCCTATCTGTCTGTTTCTGTTCCCGATTTTGTTATTAAACTAAGGACAGGCCTGGTAAGTTAAACACCTAAATAATTGGCTAATCTGAAACTTTGTGATAATGTTATATTTCTGCTTCTGGTTATGTGTTGGATATGTTTTGGTTTGGTTCTTGCTGATGCTAGTTTTTATCTTTGGGTTTTAACTTTGGGTAGTGTTATTTGTGACTCCTAACTGGCTGTAATTGTTAGGATTAGACCCATTTGAGTAGCTAGACTTTAATTGGCGAACGACATAAGTTGAATTAGGCTAAAATTGTGCCCAGGGTCCGTAACCGGACTGTATACCGGACTAGGTACCAGATTGTCACTTATAACTAGAAAACTGGACGTAGGATGGTCTCTGGCCGAACTCCTAACCGAGCTGGTTACCGAAATATAATTCGGTCAGCCTTGAGATCATTAGATTCACTCTCTGAACGAACTTCTTACCGAACAAGCTACCGAACTGTAGTTCGGTATGAGTCTCAGAAGACTGTTCAACCTCTCTGACCGAGCTCTTTACTGAGCTAGGTACTGAATTACAATTCGACATGTCTGGGAGACTTGAAACTCTCTAACCGAGCTTCATACTGGAATAAGAAACGAACTGTCACTTAAACCTTCCTTGGATTCATATAATTGCTCTCTAACCGAGCTATCTACCGGACTGCCTACCGAATTACAATTCGGTAACTCTGATATTGCTCTCTAACCGAATAGTCTACCGAACTGTATACCGAACTCCTAATTCGGTATCGGTCTTCCTTCCGAAAATAATTTGACAACTGTAAAGCCTTCTCATATGGTAAATGCATTAATATGTAATCACTTATCCTAGATCACTTAAAGGGGACGATATTTGGGATAACTAGATTTGATAATCAATTTGTTTGCTTCTGTTTGTACCATTTGGTTGATAACTAACCTGCATTTGTGCGTGACATACTAATCTATTTAATAAGACGCACCTGTGTGTTTTTGTTGGGCATTGGCTTACTAACCAGACATCGATAGTTTGACCCTTCATTGTTTTTATTTTTGTTTTGTATGTTTTGAACCCTTTTTGGGAATGAAAATTGCTGAGTTCAGACAGTCAGGTGGGATAGTAGGATATCACTAGCATCGAGCATCACATGGCATCCTCTTCAGACTTGGATTGTATTTCTGATTCATTATTGCTAGACTTATTTTTGTATTTGAACCCGCTGCACTATGTTTTAGGATTTATTTCAGATTTCGTACCTTTGGATATTTCTATTTGACACCTTTCATTTGGAACTTGTAGTTAAACTACTATTTGTTTTTGGATTTGTTTCGAACTATTTGAATTTAGATTTATAAGAACTGTCTTTCAGATTTGAGTATGATTTCTATATCTACTTATCTGTTGGTTTGTTATCTGTTATCTGTCTTCCGCACCCATAGCATCCAGATTCTGCGTTCCTTTTCCGTCGGGGCGGGGGTTCGGGTGTTACAGTGTCCCCTTATTCAGATATTCATCTTCTATTTATAGAGGACTAACGATCCGTTGGGTGGATCCTGCCGAGATCCTCGCGGAAGGATCTCTGCAGGATCCGGGATTTCGGCGAACATACGGCTTAGTCAGTTTTGACTGCCCTCGGAAGATGTTGGGCCAATGGGCTTCTCGGAAGATCATGGGCTTAGTCCCTGGGAGCTATTAGGCTTGGGCCTGCTGAAAGTTTTGGGCCTGGGCCTTTGAATCCGAATCGGGCTCAAGGATTTGAGCCTCTACAGATTCCCCCATTCATTCTTTTGGATGATTCCGAATGGATGAATGAAGCCGGAATGCGAAATGGTTGTGATCCACTAGGTCACGTCACTTGTCAAATACGTCATATCAAAAAAACTCTCCATTGGGAGAGTGACACGTGTGGAAGCTTCTTCACGAAACTTTGCCTTTTCACCTACCCGTGCCTATAAATAAGTCTGCGTGTTTCCACTCCTCCATTTTCACACACACTCTCTCACTTCTCCCTCTAAGATTCAAACCTAGAGACCGGTTCTCAGAGAAGCTTTGGTGCTCTCCAGATCGTTGATAATAGTCATCTCAACCGTCGTCAAGGTAAAGCCTATTGTTATCTCTTTCTTCTTCCCCTTGTTTTCTTTTATTTATTTCGCTAGTGCTTGGTTTTGTGTTCGTCGGAGAAGATGAAGAGATTTGAGGCTAGGTATGGTCGGGATATGAGACTGTGTAATTCCTGGCATTTTGGAAGTTTGTAACACTATTTCCGGCATTTTTGGAAATTTTCTAGTGACATTTGGACTAAAACTAATTTTTCTGGCTAACCGAGAAAGTTCTCTGATCTGACTGTTGAACTTTCCGATTAGGTATGTCAAGGGAGTCAACAGAATCAGACATCTAAAGGATGATGGGCGAGTAAAGCTGTCAAAACGAGCTCAAATCCGCGAACAGTTCGGGTTCGCCCGCAAAATATGCGGATATGGGTAGTAAATTTAGGTGTTCGTTTAAGTTGCGAACTATTTTATTCGGCTCGTGCGGACTGCGAACTCGAAGCAGACAGTTCGCGGACTTTAATATGGTGTTGAAATGAGATAATTTTGTCTTGTCTTGTCTAGTGTCTTCAAGAAAATGAGAGAGGAATTGTGTTATGGAGAGGAAATATGCAAGCTAAAATATGTTAATCATTTTACTTCTTAAGGCGACACATTTGTAAATTAATATCTGAAGAATGGAAAAAGAATTTTTTTTTTTTAAAAATTTTCTTTAATTAAAAAAAATGAGGCGAACATGTTCGGATCCGTCCGCGGACGGACTCGAACTCCAATTTTGAAGTTCGTAACTATTTATGGACATGTTCGGTTCGGTCCGTTTATCAACAAGTCCACGCGGGTCGAAACGGACCGAACTGAACAAGTCCACGCGGGTCGAAGCGGACCGAACCATCCGGCTCAATCAGTCCGGATCAACTGTAGTTCCGAACCAACCACGCGCAGCTTAAAGCAAATATCCAGCCCAATGTCAGTGTTTACTCAGCATAAAATGAAACATTGATAAAGAAGAAGGCCACATAAAATTGATGCAGAAGTCATGGTGTGGTGTAACGCGTATTCAGCCGGCAACCAAAAGTTAAATTATGTTTCAATGTGTGAACTTGTACGGATAAAAGTAGACGAAGTATTATTCATATACCATACTCAGCTCGGCTATCCACAAAAGCTTGAATTGATTGTTCGCGTCCAAGAAAATCAGACAGAATTTCTATAGGATCCTTTGAACCTCTTGGGCCAATACCTTCACTTAGATTGCAGATCATTAACAGGGAAAAGGCAATATATGTATCTTTAGATTAAATATAAATTAGATTGAATATCGCTTGAATTTACTTTTTTAAAAATAATTTATTTAGAGTAAGGAATATAAATTTAATTTTAATTTACTCAAATATTTTAATAATAACAAAATTTTTATATAAAATTTTATATTTTTTCTTCACACTCAATTTCGCAAGTATCTTCAAATATAAATATATCTACATTTATACTAATTTCCATTTATTCCATTTATACTCAAATAAATATTTATAAATATATTATTATTATATCAAAATTCATACTAATAACATGAATAATCACTTAATATAATTTAACTAAATTCATAAATAATCTATTATATTATATAAATATAATTTCTTCTCAAACTCTTAATACATTTAAATTCATTAATAATATTATCGAATGAACTTGAGGAATCTAAATTGAATTTTATAAATTTTTGAATATTTTTATTTTAAAAATATATTTATATAATACAAATTCCTTTATATGTATACTTGTGCTTATGATAAGTATTATAAGTAGTTTGATTTTAGTTAAGTTTTTACTTATACTCAGATGAAAAAAACATTCTGAAAATGGGAGGAGTTTTCCATTCCAATTTCTATTTTTTCTTACTCTACCCATCATTTTTATTTTAATTTCCTCAAATATTTTAATAAATTAACTTTTTATAAATTATTCAACACGTATATTAATTTTAAACAATCCTATACCAATATCAACATTCTACTTATTATATCAGCAAAAATCACATAAATAATATGAATAATCTTTTACCAACCTTTACAAATAGTATCCTATCATACAAATATAATTTCTTCTAAATGTCTATCACACCTCACCACACTTCAATCATTACAAAAATAATCTCATAAACAAATAAATATGAAAAGACAGATTTCATAAGTTATAATACATTTGCTTTAAATACACCATCCAGTATTTCCATTGATCTCTTCTTCATTATTTTTTTTTCCAAAACTATGTTCTATAATATTTTGATTGGGTAATTGGATTTTTTAAAAATATATATATATTTAACGTTGTTGGGATTGTCTTGAATCACGAGGATTTCTTTTTAGGAAAGACTTCCTATTTTGAGTTTTGGGTCTTTTTCCTAATGGTTTATTTCTTATTTGAGAAGGATTTAATTTTCTTGTTTTGGTTTGATTTCTAGTTTGGTTTAGATTTTATTTCCTTATTGAGTTAGATACTCCCATATGAATTAGGTTTGATGTTAGCTATAAATATGGGATGTACTCTAGAGTTTTGGGTATGACAGATAATATTGGTTGAGGGCACAGAGGGTCTGTGAGTTGAGTTATCTGTTCATCAATTGGTTTGATTGATTGAATACAATTGTTTGGTAGATTATTGAGAGAGAGTTGTCTGATTGTTTGTGAGATTGTTTCGAAATAAAAGGTTGTTGGCTTCCGTGGATTAAGCAATTTGCTAACCACGATATATCGTTTGTGCGTTTTGTTTATTTTTGATCTTGATCATCGAATTGGTTACCGAAAATCCTTCCAAACTGGTATCAGAGCTTTGGTTGGGATGACGAAGGACGATAATGCATCTGGATCTGGAAAGGGGTATGCAAGCAGTCGTCTGAGGCAATCAATGACAGGTACGATGAAATTTGATATAGAAAAATTTAATGGTACCAGCAACTTTGGCATGTGGCAGTCAGAAGTTAAAGATCTCTTATTCCGCGAGGGGACATTCATAGTGTTAGATAAAAATAAACCCAAAGATATGTCTGAAGAGGATTGGGATTTCTTAAATCGACAAGCTTGCAGTACAATTCGATTATGTTTAGGAAAAGATCAAAAGTATTCTGTTATGAATGAAACTGTGGCAGCAACTCTTTGGAAGAAGTTAGAGGATAAGTATATGACAAAAAGTATCGAAAACCGGCTCTACCTAAAGAAGAAGCTCTTCCGCTTTCAGTATGTTTCTGGTATGTCTATGATCGAACATCTAGAAAATTTCAACAAAATATTGGCTGATCTTTTAAATTTAGATGTTGAAATTTCTGAGGAAGATAAGTCGTTGTTGTTGCTTAACTCTCTGCCTGATACGTATGATCACTTGACCACTACTTTATTGTATGGAAAAAGTGAGATTGAGTTTAGTGATGTGTCTAATGCTTTAGTTAATTATGAATACCGAAAGAAAGACCAGTCTGATCATAAACATGTTTCGGAAGCGCTAGTGGTAAGGAAAGGAGAGAGAAAAACATACAACAATGCTGAGAAGTCTTGGAAATATAGAGGTCGATATACATTGGATAGAGATCAATGTGCATGGTGTAAAGAGAAAGGGCATTGGAGGCATGAATGTCCTAAACTTGAAAGCTCGAATGCGAATGTAATAGAAAAGGTGGAGTCAAATGTGGAGCCGAAGGTGGAGTCAGAATGTGAATTTGAGATGGATGTTTTCTCCACGACCTCTATGAATGAATCGTCTAGAGGATGGATCCTAGATTCTGATTGTTCGTATCATATGTGTCCGAATAGAGAATGGTTCTCAAAGCTGGAAGAATTTGATGGAGATGTTGTCCGTCTGGCAAACGACAGCACTTGTCAGATTAAGGGAATGGGAACGGTAAGGCTAAGAATGTTTGATGGTACAATCAAGTCGATGATGAAAGTGAGGTATGTTCCAGAGCTGAAGCAAAGTCTTATCTCACTTGGAGTCTTAGATTCTAGTGGCTACAAGATTGTCATTGGAGGTAGAGTGATGAAGATTGTACGTAGAGGTGTCTCAGTCGCAAAAGGTACAAGACAAGGAAATTTGTATTTCCTTGATGGACACACTATTGTTGGAAGGATGTTGGTATCGAATAAAAAAGAAAGTTTGGTTGAATGTTTGGAATTCTTGAATATGAAACTTGGGAAGATGTCTGTAAAAGAATTGGAAGACAGAATGAAGAGTGCTTAGAAGGCACAATTGGTGGATGCAACTCTCTGATATGTTTGGAACTTGAATAAGTCATGGTAGTATGATTAAAGGAATAAGATCCAGAAAGTTTGGGTGATTCAAGTCAAGGTGGAGATTTGTTAGGATTGTCTTGAATCACGAGGATTTCTTTTTAGGAAAGACTTCCTATTTTGAGTTTTGGGTCTTTTTCCTAATGGTTTATTTCTTATTTGAGAAGGATTTAATTTTCTTGTTTTGGTTTGATTTCTAGTTTGGTTTAGATTTTATTTCCTTATTGAGTTAGATACTCCTATATGAATTAGGTTTGATTTTAGCTATAAATATGGGATGTACTCTAGAGTTTTGGGTATGACAGATAATATTGGTTGAGGGCACAGAGGGTCTGTGAGTTGAGTTATCTGTTCATCAATTGGTTTGATTGATTGAATACAATTGTTTGGTAGATTATTGAGAGAGAGTTGTCTGATTGTTTGTGAGATTGTTTCGAAATAAAAGGTTGTTAACTTCCGTGGATTAAGCAATTCGCTAACCACGATATATCGTTTGTGCGTTTTGTTTATTTTTGATCTTGATCATCGAATTGGTTACCGAAAATCCTTCCAAACGTGAAATATAAAACAATAATATTTTTTACATTTATGATGATTGAAAATTGAAAGTATATTCATCTCTTAATATATATATATATATAGACAGATAATTTAATTATGGGATTAAGTGTCTAAAAATATATATTTTAAAAAATATTTAAATGAAAGATCCGTACTCATAATTTATTTATTTATTAATTAAAATTAAATATTTCATATATAAAAATAAATTATTATATACCAATTAAATATATACATTATAGATTATATATAAAATATAAGAAAAAAACAATATTATATCTCTCATAAAATTTCATTTAATTCAAATTCATAATTGTCTTATAATATTTTGAATTGTAATATTTTAGAAAATTTATAAACATTGATGATATATTATTTATAATTTTAATAAGTGAGAAAAAAAATTAAATTTAAATTTTCCTTTTTTTTTTTTCTAAAACTAAATTAGATTAATAATAAAGTACAGAAATTTATTTAATTATTTTAAAATTACATATAATAAAAATTAAATGAAATTAACTATTTTAAGTTTTGTATATTGACAACAATTAATCACTCAAAAATCGAAGCCAAGCAAAAACCAAAATATCAACACAAGTATTTTTACGTGGTTCCACCGGCAACACAAATGTGCTACCAAGATGTACATCCACAGGGTCATGGCTCAGTGGCTCGTTGCACTATGATGGTGAAAAGTTACAAGCAAAAAGACGATCCAAAATCAGGGAAACGATAAACCCTAAATCGCCAGAGCAAAGAGGCAATCAGGAGAAGAAGAAGAAGAAAATGAATAATAGCTATAGTAACGAATCAAAATCTTAAATACCCAGACTAAGCGATGGACTGGGCCAGATCAAGTGGGTTGGGCCTTATTAAAATTTCAGAAGCCCACAAGCCTGTAAACCAAACAAGACAGCCCAATCACCTATTACAAAAGATAAATAATAATAATAATATAATAATAAAACAACAAACTTCCCATTTTTGGATCATTTACAACCTATAACAAATTTACAAACAGAATTTGCTATAACTAAACACCACACTTCCATAGTGGCATCCATGGCCTTCAAAACATCTGCCAAGGTACCCAGCCTCCCAAACTTGAGCTCACAGCAGTCTAATGTGAAGCAAATCCTTGCAAAACAGAATTTCTTCACAGACAACACTTTAGTACCCATATCAGCAAGATCTAAATCAATAGAGATCTTCCCCACATTAACAGTTCCATTTAAAACATGAAGCTAAATAAAATTGTACTCAACATCTATATGTTTAGTTCGATCATGGTATATAGGGTTTCAGCTTAGGTGAAAGGCACCCTGGCTATCTGTTAAAGCAGATGCGGTTCCTTTCAGGAGCTTTAGTTCCCTTATCAAACATTGTATCTAAATTGCCTCCTTGATCCCCTCTGTCAAGGCAACATATTCTGCCTCATCTGTGGACAGGGCAACCCCAAATTGGAACCTAGCCTTCCACGATATACAAATTCCACAAATGGTAAAGTAGTAAGCTGAAGTTGACCTCCTGAAATCAATCTCTTTAGAAAAATCAGAGTCACAATAACCAATTATAGTAACAGAATTAGTGTATTTACCATAAACCAGTCCAACATTCATAGTGTCCTTGATGTACCTTAAAACCCCTTTCATTACTTTCCAATGAACTACTTTTGGTTTCAATATAAAACGACTAAAAATACTAAGAGAATAGGTAAGATCAAGTCTGGTACAAACCATGGCATACATAATACACCTACCAGCTTCAGCATAAGGAATATCATCAAGTATATCACCAAAATCAGAAAGTTTTGTATCTAAACTGTGACCAGCAGCTAAGGGCAGACTGGTAGGCTTAACATCAAACATGTTAAAATTCCTTAGAATCTTTTCAAAATAATTTTTCTGATCAAGAAACAGTAGGCGTGCTTTCCTATTTCTAACAAGGGGGATTTCCAAAAACCAACTGCAAGTCAAAAACCTACCGCTTTTTCATTTTTTTGCCAAAAACAAACATTCTAATAGCATCCATCCAATTTACTGTTCATCCGTCAGTTGATGAACAGTAATCAGGGGTATTTTTATAATTTCCGATTTTCATAAAATAATTTTTTATTTTCGTTTACTTTATAATTATTTTTTATTTTTAAAAAATTGAAAATTATCAAAATGCACCTGGTTATTGTTCATTAATTGACGGATGAACAGTAAAATGGATGAAAACTTTCAGAATGTTGGTTTTTGGCCAATAATGAAAAAGCTGTAGGTTTTTGGCTAATTTGTCAAACCTGCGGCTGGTTTTTGGAAATAACCATTTTAACAATATCATTCCAAGGATTTTAAAGGCTCTACCAAGGTGTTTCATTTTGAACTCATCATTTAAACATTGTTTCACATATTTCAGCTTATCAAAAATAGGACCAATCAATAAAATATCATCAACATAAAGAAGCAGGAACACATGAGAATCATCATCAAACTTATAGTATAAGCAAACATCAAATAAACTTCTTTTGAAACCAATGGAGATAATAAACTTATGAAATCTGTCATTCCATTGTGTGGGTGATTGTTTCAGCCCATACAAGGAACATTTTAGCAAACAAGCTTTATTCTTATCACCCTTTTTACAAAATCTTTCGGGTTGAGACATAAAAATTACTTTATCAATAAAACCATATAAAAAGGCAGTCTTAACATCAATTTGTTCCAATTCCCAATCAAAGAAAGCAGTCAATGCAAGCATTATCCTAATAATAATATATCTAATAACAGGAGAGAATATTTCAGTAAAATCAATACTAGGTTTCTGAGTGAAGCTTTTGGCAACTAACATGGCCTTATACCTGTTAAGATCAGAAGCAGGGAGATTTTCTTTAATCCTGAATACCCACCTACAAGCAACAAGTTTCTTACCAACCGATTTGTCAACCAGCTCCCAAGTCTGGTTTTTCAGAAGAGAATTATACTCTTCTTTCATTGCAAATCACCACTTATTAGCATGCTCACAATTAACAACATCAGAAAATGAAATAGGCACAAACTCATCAGATACAGCAGCAGTCAATGCATATATCACCATACTAGCATCCAAAAATCTAGCTGGAGTTCTAATGATCCTCCTAGGCCTATTTCTAGCAATAAAATTATCATAAATGTCCATATTGCTAAGATTTAGAAACTGATCATATTCAGGGTCATCAGCATTAAATTCATCAGTTTTATCATTCACATCAGAATTATCAATATCAGGTGAATCATTATTAGATGAACTAGAACCAGTTTCAGGAAAAACAGGTACGAGAGTAATATCAGAAGAAACAGAATCAGTTATAGCAATATCAAGTTCATTTGTGACAGTATTATCAGTCACCTTATCAATCTCAGAATCAATGGTATAATTAGACAAGGTGAAACCAGACATAATCATCAAAATCAGAATTATCAGAGACACAACCAGGAAATTCAAGTTCATTAAACATCACTTCTCTGCTAATAATGAATTTGTAAGAAAGACCATCCTAATAAACCAATCTAATACCTTTAATACCAGTGGAGAAACCTATAAACAAATATTTTATGGATATAGGTTCCAACTTACCCATAGATTGATGAGCATAACTCTGCACCCGAAAGTCATGATATACTTCAACACAGGTAACTCGTTAAAATACATTTCAAAAGGAGTTTTCCAATCAATTATAGAGGGGGATTTGTTCCTAACATAAAGAGCAGTGTTCAAGACTCCCCCCTCAAAATATTTTGGGGAACTTGGCCTTAAATAGCATACTCCTAACTTTTCCAAGTAGAGTTCTATTCAAGCGCTCAACTACTCCATTCTGCTTGGGAGTATACCTAATGGTCCTATGCCTTTTAATACCATTCTCAGCACAGAAAGCATCAAACAAGTCATTACAAAATTCAAGTCCATTATTTGTTCTTAAGGCCTTAACCTTATAATTAGATTCAGTTTCAACATGCGTTTTCTAGATTTTAAAGTTAACAAAAGCCTCATCCTTACTCTTTAACAAATACATCCAAACATATTTAGAGTAGTCATCAATGATAGATAGAAAATAGACACTTTTGCTAAAAGTTTTGGTCCGGGAAGGACCCCACAGATCAGCATGTACATATTCAAGAACAGAAGCAGCTTTAAAATCAGATTTAGTAAAAGACAATCGAGTTTGTTTACCAAGAACACAATGCTCACAGAAATCTAATTTACAGTTATCATCACAATCAATCAACCCCTTTTTCTTTAGTTCCTTTAATGCATTTCCACCCAAGTGACCAAGCCTATTATGTCATTTTTGCAAATCAGACATAATAGGTTTATTAACAGCCAATACCTCAACAGTTTCACTAACCAATTTATACAGATTACCACATTTCTTCCCTTTCATTACTATTTCTTTAGTGTTGTAATTCAAAACACACAGTTTGATTTTTAAACATACATTCAAAACTAAGACTGTCCAATGCACTAACAGAAATGAGACTCCTAACATCAGGCACGTACTTAACATCATGAAAAATCCGAATAGTACCATCAAAATGTTTAATTCTAACCGAACTAATGCCTTTAATCATGCATTTATTATCAGACCCCATTAGGACCAGTCCCTCATTTTCAAGTTTGAGTTCACCAAACTAGTTCTTGTTGGGTGTCATATGATGTGTGCAACCAGAATCAATAACCCAATTCAAAATAGAACATTGATTAACAGACAGAGCATCAGACAATTTAGTAACAACAATCAAGCCTTCACAGAATTGCACATGATCATCACAAACAATAACAGAATTAGAAGAGACAAGCTTAAAGATACCCTTAGCCTTATCCTTCTTCTTCTGAAAATAATCTTTCACAAGATGATTTTGTTTCCCACAGTAAAAACAACTTCTTTACTTATCTCATTTAGCCTTTCCCTTTATTTTTATCCTTAGAGTTACTAGAGTTATTATTGTGGTTGTTACCATGTTGATTAGTAGAATTAAACATTTTCTTTTTATTCCTGAAAGGTTTCTGACTATGAGCCATCAACCCCTCAGGTTCAGATTTCACATTTTCTTCACTAGCAGTTCTAAAAGTTAATGCATCAATGATCAATTTAGTGATCAATGCAATATTATTAAAGGAAATAAATTCTTTTACAATAGAATGAGATTCAGGCAATGCATGTAAGAGAATCATAGCAAGATATTCTTCAGACAATCTACTATCCTCTTTAATTCTACTGTTAAATTCTTGCACAAGTCTTTTGAAAACAATCATATTTTCAGCAACTTTCTTTTTAGGATCAATTTTAAACCCAAATAACCTGTGTAGGCTCAACAGTTTTTGAACATATTTTTTCAAATAATTTGTTTTCAAAGCAGTCCACAATTTTGATGTGGTTTTAACACTAGCAAAATTAGTCATAACATCATCAGACAAATGCAATAATATCATGTGATATGCCCTTTTATCTAAACGTTTCTTTTCAGCCTCAGAGACATCCTCAGGGTACTCTTTATCAACAACCCCTTCAACCCCATAATAGATTAAAATGGATAACATTTTCTTCTGCCAAAGCACAAAATCTTTAGTCCCATAAAAAATTTCTATGTTAATATGACTTGAACCAGGAGTTTTAGCCATATTAACCCTAAATGCACAAAAAAATAATAATGCAATATGCCAAGAGATAAAAAAGAATCAACAAACAAGCTCACACAGAGATTGTAGTAAGCAGTAATACAACTAATGTATCACAAAACAACAACAACAACCAATCAAAAAATAATTTCAATCAACTAACAAGAGAAATTCCAAAGAATTAGTATCAATCTAATCACGAAGAATGAGTTATCAATCAATACAACCAAAGATTGAATTCATACAAAGAACAACTTAGGTCAATAAACACGACCAATTAATCAAGAATCATAGAGAGTTTCAAATAAACATATCCTGAGGGCGTAAACCAAACCGCACTTAGGCAGCTAAGGTAAAACAGTGAACAAGAGCCCAAAGTTCTTAAGAGTATCAGAAATGTACCGATCCGATACCAAAAGCCGCAATATCTTCTAGTATTCCAATTTTAGCCATTTCTGTACCTTTTTTCGATTCTTGATGGTTTCAATTTTGTTTATCTTTTCTTCTCCATGTCGTTTTCACCTGTAAGCGACACAAAGTCAAACTTCGACACCAAAACAAGACAAATAGCGAGAAATAAAAATAAAAAGAGAAGGTTCAAAAACTAGGGTTTCGATAGATCCTATCAAGATCTGTTTTCGTCTTTAGGAGTGTCGATTTCAGTTCATCGTCACCATAAGCAACGGTTGTGCCTTCCACCTGCAACAACAACAACAAGAAACTAAGTCGGTAGTCTGAGAAATAAGGCAGAAAAGAGAATACAAAGATTAGGATTTTTGAAATCGAGCGATTATGCTCCGATACCAATTGTTGTTTATTGACAACAATTAATCACTCAAAAATCGAAGCCAAACAAGAACCAAAAGATCAACACAAGTATTTTTACGTGGTTCCACCGGCAACACAAATGTGCTACCAAGGTGTACATCCACGGGGTGGTGACTCAGTGGCCGGTTGCACTATGATGGTGAAAAAGTTACAAGCAATAAGACGATCCAAAATTAGGGAAACAATAAACCATAAATCGCCAGAGCAAAGAGGCAATCAGGAGAAGAAGAAAAAAAATGAATAATAACTACAATAACTTATCTGGGATGTTAAATACCCAGATTAAGTGATGGACAGGGTCAGATCAAGTGGGTTGGGCCTTATTAAAATTCCAGAAACCCACAAGCCTGTAAACTAAACAATACGGCCCAATCACCTATTACAAAAGATACAAAATAACAACAATAAGATATAAGATTTGATTGAACTGGATTGGATTATTATGAAATATAAAATAATATTAGGGTTATTTTCATTTTTATTATTTTATAACTTTTATTTACATCATATAGCCCAACTTTAAAAATTTTACAAAAATAATCTTTCAAACTTTCACTTTTCAAAAATGAACAAAATTGACCATTTTATCCTTCTGTGAAGGTCTTTTACACTGATATATGAAGGTCTGAAGGTGGTCTGTGAAGAGAACCTTCACGTATGTGATGGTCTATTTTTGAAAATCAAAGTTTGAGTGGCTCAAAAATAGAAATAAACTTCTATTGGTTTAGTTTTGAATTTTTAAACTTTATTTGGTTTATTTTATATAATTTTCCCATAATATTAAATTTTTTAAATATATACTTTAATTTTCAAAATTATAAATAATTTAAATTTAAATTTTGAAATTTTTACAATATAATTGTAGCTGCAAGATGAAAAATAAATTAATAAAATATATATTAGTATATTCCAGAATATTTTAAAAAAATTATCCGAAATTATTTTTAAACTATCATAATTTCTGTTTTTAATTTTTTAATGTATTTTAACTTTTTTTTTAAAATTACAATCTTCTAAATTAAATAAAGTATACATATTAATAATCTTAATAATTATGAACCTTGGATTTAGATCAACTACAAATATTTTATATGATTACAATATCATACAAAAATAATTCTTCTAATACTCTATCACCGTTTCACTAAAAATTATTTTTTTTTTAAAAATAATAATTTCAATTAAAAAGTAATTATTGAAATCTATTCTGAGAAACATAATGGTATGTATCCATAAATCTTTTTTTCTATTATTTATCATTTTTGCGATCCTTAGAGTAAATTATTTCACATTTTGATTTAATAAATACTCTCAGTGTCAGGTTACTATTCAATTAATATTACTTAAAATATTTATATAATTTATTTATATTTTAATTATTTATTTTTAAAAAATATATAATAGGATTATTTTCAAAAACCAACCGCAAGTTTGATAAATTAGCCAAAAACCTACGGTTTTTTCATTTTTGGCCAAAAACCAACATTCTGCATCCATTTTACTATTTTGCTGATATCCGTTAGTTGATGAACAGTATCCAGGGGAATTTTGGTAATTTTTAATTTTTTTAAAAAAATAAATATATATATATAAAGCAAAAGAAAATAAAAAATTATTTTTTAAAAAATTGAAAATTAAGAAAATACCCCTGGTTCTATTCATCGACTGACGGATGAACAGTAAAATGGATGGAATCTGTCAAAATGTTGGTTTTTGACCAAAAATGAAAAAGCTGTAGGTTTTTGGCTAATTTGTCAAACCTCCGGTTGGTTTTTGGAAATCTCCCTAGATAATATTATATTATTATTAATTGTATTATAATTTTATAAAAAAAAATTTAAAAATAAATATTATAATATAATTTTAATAAACTAATACTAAAACAATATCAAATTTTAAAATAAAATTTTATAAGAGATACCGAATTAACATAATTATTATTATTTTATTGAGAATACAGTAAATATTTCAACTTAATATTTTAAATTTCTATATTTTAAAATAAAATATTTTTTGTTATTTGATGTTTACATTATTCGTAAAATTTAAAAATTATTTTTAAAATTTAATATTGTTTTACCATTATTTTTTTTTTTAAATTTCGGTGTTCTCCAATATTTTAAAAATATATAATATTGTTTTGCAATGAAACCATAACTTACATCCTTGTACTAACTAGATCATGAACACTCATTACTTGTTAATATTAGGTACTTTCATAACAATTACACGCATATGGTTTACTTCAACAACATTCACTAAACTATCACACAAACAAATTAATTTGAATCTACCCCATTCTTGTTGGATTAAAAAAAATATCTCTAATATTAATATTATAATTATTGTTTTAAAAATAAATAGATTTCAATGTTTTTACATCAAATATGGTTGAGAAAAAAATCGTGTAGTGATTAGAAAAATGTTGAAAATGGGAAAATTGAGTGGTACACAAATCCAATCAAAGTGGATTACCGTCAACACTTGTCTCTTTGAATTAAAGCTACTTTCATTATATGGCCCCTTGTGGAAAATGTTTTTAATTTAATTCAAGTAGTTCTTATCTCATCTTCGTTGACTCGGTGAAGCGATGAAATTTTCATTTTTATTTTCAGTTTTTTAAATATATAATTGAAAAATTCAGCTGAGAGACAATGTACCCGACCAAAAGGCCCTCGACGAGATCAGGGAGTTCAAGACCACTGGGCCAAGTCTAAGTGAAATAAGGTTTCCTGAAGTCCAGAAAACCTCTACACTAAGGGAGAGAGACTTGTTGTTAAATAGGGGGAGTGGTGAACACAAAGGGATCCGATTTTTATTATTCATTAGAGCAAAATTTTGTTGAATCGTTCTTATAAGCTTTTAACTATTTTTCTTCAACAATTTTAACTTCGATATTTGGTTGTGGTTTATTTGGCACCACAATAATTATATCAAAATTTTTAAAAATTTTATATTTAATCATTATTTAAGTTATTATTACTAATATAAATAATTATTATAACCGTTATAAAAATAACTATTTTACTCGTTATTTCAAACTGCTAACGGTTACAACTATTAAACTATTGCTTGAACCATTAACAACTATGACTATTTAAACCACTATTTCAATCCTGATTTTCAAACATAAACTTATATTATTTACCTAGCTTTCCGCTAAATTGGAAGGTGTTGTACCGCATCTTAAATCATTTATCTATCCATGTCCAATATTGAATGGCGTGGAAATACGCCTTTTATCTTGAAAATATCTATTATTTGGAGAATTTTTTGCATTGCTAGGGTATAAATGTTATGTTTCCCAGGAATAGATATTTCTACTGCCTTTTTTTCTACCATAAACCTTTTTTTAATAATATTTCGATTAGTGATTTAATTAATTTTTTAAAGTAAATAATATTTAATAAAATTAATATTTTAATTAGTTTATAAAATTCGTAACATAAATATATTATTATTTTTCAATTAAATTACTTCTTAAAATTATGTAAAATAAATAAATAAATAATAAAATCAATTAAAATTTTATTTTATTAAAAATTAATGATTACCTTTATAAATATTTATTACAAAATAATAAATGAGATATAATCATTATTATTTATATAATAATTTATAATAATAAAAATATAAATGAATAAATTGATAAACTAAATTTATGTATAATAATATTAGAATAAATTTATGAACACTTATAAATATTCTTTTATACCTACTTTGATTATCTATACAATTTTGGAAAATAAAAATACCAATATTTTGAAATCACATTCCATAGTCATAATAATATACATATATGTTGATGTAATTAATGAGAAATATTCCGACTTAAATCACTTTACTTTAATATAATTTGTATTTAACAAAAAAAAAAGAAAAATCATCTCTCATGGGTAGATTAAAAATTTTAAATAATTTCAAGTAGATGATACTAATTCATTTAAATAAATTTAAAAGAAAATTTGATAAGTCGATTAAAAATAAAAACTAAGATCTGAATATTTCAGAGTTTAACTCATTAAAAAATATATAAAATAATATATATATATATATATATTAATTAGGATAATTCTAGAAAATCACCGCATGTTTGAGGTTTTCTCCAAAAAATTACGTCGGTTTTAGTTTTTTCCATTTTCCTGCTGTAAGGATGAAAAATGTTAAAATTTTATAAATAAATTTTGGATTTTAGTGGAGCTCTAAGAGACGGGTTTGACGGGTGGTCCGTTGGCAATCAGTGTTGGACGAAAAAAAATTATTAAAAAAATGAATTTTCGATAATTCCTAATTTTGAATTCGTCTCTTCATATTCTACTGGAATTAAACGAAATTAATATATATATATTTTTAAAGAAAATCTCAAACCCGCCATGGTTTATGGAATTAACCATGGGGGATTAATATTATAATGTTATGTAGCTTTCAGTGAACGTGTACAAAATTGTCTTGAAACCTACAAAGATCTTAATTATTTAAGTGAATGTTGACATGTTGGTCCAGCTCTATCTAATTCCAAACCAATTTGGCTGTTTATGAATTATGTTGTGAATAAGTCAACTAATACGTAATATTGTAACTTATTTAATAAATTAAGCACGTTTCTTTTGCATTATAAAATTGGCAATGAAAAAGTAGTCTTATATAACTTGTTGTTCGAGATGCTAAGTGTTAAATACTTTAATCACTCCATTCGATTTCTAAATTATAAAAAGTTTACTATACAATTAGAGACCATTTTTGAAAAGTTTGCAAAATTAAATTTTGTTTTTCATAGGTCATTCACAGCTATGAGCGTAATTCACAAACTGTGAGCATAATTCACAGCATCTGTGAATTGTAAAATTTCAGGGATATTTTGGGAAACTTGGCCTATGGCATGAAAATTAAACTTTAAAAAGTCTGTGTTGTATGTTTTTCAAAATATGCCTATAATTGTATTTTAAACTTTAAAAAGCTCATTTCTTAGAATTTTCACTACTTTTATTATTATTATATCAGGAAGGAAAAAAATAATATAAAAAATTATTTTTATAATTTTTTTTAATTTTAAACTAATTTTAAAATTTTCACTTTCAGAATTGTATAAAAAAAAATTAAAATTAAATTTTAATTAAAAAATTTTTTAAAATGAACTTTCTAATGCATCAGGAAGCAAACAAAATATAACTATTTCTTAATGTCTACTTCTGATTCGAAAAGCAGTGATTTTTTATACTTCCTAGTGAAGTTTTCTGTTTCTCCGTATTTTTTTTTGGTCAAATTTATTCGGAAAGTCCACCAAAATCGAAAAATAGAAAATAATATAGTTATTTTGATCTATCTTTATACAAAAAAAAATTTAAATTTAATTTTAGTCTGAAAATAATTTTTATATAAAAAAATAAAATAAAATAAAATAAAAAAATAAAAAACAGGTAAAAAAAACCTATTAAGTAGCCCTCCGAATCATTTGGGCACCCATCGTTTCAAGATATTGTCCCAAAAACAAAAGGATACTTGCTTCAAAAGCAAAAATTGGTCAATGCTATTTATAAAACATAAAATCGAATAACTTTGATTGAATGAATATACAGTAGATGATCTTAAAACATGATAATTGTTAACAAAATGTCCACAAGCAAACATATTGTGGGAAGTGATATAAATGGATAATATGCGGTATATATTAGGCATAAGGGTCTCAGGAGCCCCCGAACTTGACTATACTTTTCAAGTTAGCCCTCAAACTTTACGGAGGGTCAATTTAGCCCCTCAACTTCCAAATGATGGGTCAATTAAGCCCTTTTGCTGATGTGGAGGCTGATGTGACAGCAAAAAATCTTAACTTTAAAATATCAATTATGCCCTCCACGTCAGCAAAAAGGGCTCATTTGACACCAAATTTGAAAGTTAAGAGGTTAAATTGACCCTCCGTGAAGTTGAAGGGTTAACTTGAAAAATATAATCAAGTTCGGGGGCTTCTAAGACCCTTATGCCTATATATTAATTAGTGGTCACCGTTTTTCACATTAGATATAGAAAAGAAAATTAAAAATGAAAATTTAATTAACGAATATTCACTTTGAAGGGACATTCGTGAATATGAATTCACAACGAATTTCAGATATGAATTAAGAATAATTTATACTTTCATTTGCAAATCAGTAAAATTTTTAAATAAGAATAATTTTTCATCTACTCATAATACACTATGAGTACATAATGGGCAGTCTAGTTTTTCTTTCACCAACTTTTCGTACTAGTCTTATTTGGTAAGAGTTGAGCATACTAATATTCGTGGAAGGGTTATTTTAAAAATATTTTCACTTTTTCAAACATTTTATTTTAAGTTACCGATTTTGAAAAGGTTTACAAAATCACTCTGAAATTCAAAACAATTAGTGGTTTTGTTATTGGAGGGGTGATTTTGGATAATTTTGATGTTTTAATTGTTTTTAAATTTTTATTTAATAATTTTAAATTATTAAAATATCATAATATTCCAAAATTACCCATCCAAATTCCAAAACCACCCATCTGACAACAAAACCACTAGTTATTTTAAATTTGGAGTGGTTTTGCAAACCTTTCCAAAACCGGTGGCTCAAAGTAAAATGTTTGAAAAAGTTGGGATTTTTTGGAAATAACTCTATTATAAAATTTATAGGCATAAGGGCCTTAGAAGCCCTCAAACTTGGTTTTAACTTTCAATGTAGCCCCTCAACTATGCGTTGGGTCAAATAAACCCCTTAACTATGATTTAAAAGGTCAAACAAGCTTCTGAAGCTGATGTGGAGGATGAGATGGTAAATTTTATTATTAGAGCGCGTTTGACCTATTTCTGTACACACCTAGGTGTTTAACATCTATTCATCGTTTATTAAAATAATTAGGGGATTAGGTTTTCACATTATTCTTGGTAAAATTAACTTAATCCATATGCGTAAGATGAGTGACAAAAATGACTGGTTAATTGGGGGTTTGTTTCTTGAATGGGCATTAGGAAGATGAAGAGAGTTTTTGTGTTATTATTTTAAAGGGTTAATCCCGAAAAACCCACGTACCTTTACTAAATTCTCCAAAAAACCACGTCAATTTCATTTTTCACTAAACACCCACTTTTCCGTTTGTCATTGTTAGTTTTACTGTTCAATTTTCATCCATCTCATTTCCTTTATTTTCTGAAATGGTAGTTTGGGGTTTTCACAATTAATTTTTAAATTTTTAAAAAAATTAAAATTTAAAATTTTGATTTACTATTTTTATTATTTTATTTTCTTCCTCTATCAATTTCTTTTATTTCTTTAATTTCTTTCGGATTTTACTTTTATTTTTCATTTATTTATTTACAAATTAATAAAATATAAAAATTAAATCGTATTCTGCTGGTAGAAAACCCTAGCCGCCAGAGTCCAGCTCCTTCATAGCCACGATCAGTGTCGATCAACACCGTCCGATCCAGATCCCACGCACCGGCGGCAGAAGCAAGTGTTAATTCATCTTTCACCCAACTAAACGACTAATTACATCCTCATGTCTTCCTCCCTCCAACTCACAACGATCATCACCATTAAAATCTGTTTATCTTCTTCACCAACGAAAGATGTCGAATACCCACACAGTCCATATAAACGTGAAAGCAAGTGTGTTGATGTCATTCTTCAAACCCAACAGCACTAGGGTGCTCGTCACTATTGTTGGAGCCCATCAAAGTCAAGACACACAAGATTTGGTGTGGGATTCTAAACTCTATTTCTGCAAATCCCATCCCAAATTAACCCCATTGTCAACGATTTCAACTCTTGTAATGGTACTGAGATATCTCTGTTTCTGTTGTCCACTTACCCATTTTAAATCAATTGAAAAATGTGTTTATTGTTTGTTCTTGAAAAGCGAAATTTTATTTGGGAGGGTTTTTGAAAATAGAGAGCAAACATAGATTTGGGATGGTTTCTCAGTGAAATTGGTATTGTTTCTATGATGTAAACAGTGCAAAAATAGGAAACAGAATATTGAAGAAGAACAAAAACAGAAACAAGGCAATGAAGAGCAGTGAAGAAAGAAAAGTTACTCTTTCAAAATAGAGAGAAGAAAATGAAACCCTTTCTTACTTTCGGTGAAGAAGAAAGAATACCATTGTTACTGTTTATCAACATGTGGCCAAATGTGGTCCGTTCATTTATTTATTTATTTTAATCCTTTAATTAAAAAGTAAAATAGTATAAGGACGCTTTTACCTCTCATGGTTCCTTGGATTTAACCTTTGACAAAATGGAATAGTAATACAGACAGTTTGTAACGGCAAAGTGAGTTTTTGGTGAAAAATGAAATTGACGTGGTTTTTTGGGGAATTCGACAAATGTATGTGGGTTTTTTGGGATTAACCCTATTTTAAACCAGCTGTTCCAACCTAATGCACTGTATATGTTGTTAGCTTGCCTAACAAATAAGTATCTAACATATTGCAAAAGCATAAAATTTTTCAACATAACACCAACAAATTACAAATGATTAACCTAACGCACCTTCAATGACTAACCCGAGTAAGAGTAAAGCGACGAACCGGTGACCTCGCTGTTGGAACCCTAACTAAAGCGACGAACAACCCAGATTACAGCGACTGCTATGTTGGATCTGTTGTCGATGATTGTGAAGCCGACGCCATCTATATTTGGTCAAATCCCCGTCGAAACCCAGTTGATTGTTTGATAGAGAATGTGCGAGACTATTGTCGATGAATCTCACCTGAATAAATTAAGGGTGCATTTGAACTCCTTAAATTGTAATTGACGGTAACCTAACGTCGTTTGTAAAATATCTGACGTGGCATCTACATGGCAACCCAATAGTTTTAATATGTCTAAATCAGAGTCAATTGGACCGAGATTGTACAACACGAGCTTGGACCCGAATGGGAAAGTGGTTTCAGGAGCTTGTTTGACCCTTTAAATCATAGTTGAGGGGCTTATTTAACCCAACGCATAGTTAAGTGGCTACATTGGAAGTTAATGCCAAGTTTGGGGACTTCTCAAGCCCTTATGCCAAATTTATATCAAATCATGTATTGTCACATAAGGGTTGCAATGTAAGCAGACATAAAGAGTATGCTCTCTGGCATTACTCATACCTATATGGTTGTTATATATATATATATTAGATATTAATGTTTTTAATATATATATATATATTAGATATTAATGTTTTTAGTATTTATTTCAAAAAATATTTTCTTACTCAAAAATATTTTCCTTAAAAGCAACAATTGTTTGCAGAAAAATATAGGGTAAAGGCACATTTAGGCCAGTCTAAGTAGGAAGTATATTTTATGAGATTTCTTTTTGTTTACAGACTATGCAAGGTTCGAATTAACATGAGAACAGGTGATACATTATAAGATTAAAAACTTGCTGTAGAGGATAACTTAGTGTTAAGTAATTTATATTTATATATATATTTTTTAATGTTATGGCTTGATTATGCATATTTCCACATTAGTGGGGCGTCCTGTATAACTTTAGTGTTAAATATTTTTTAAAACTTTTTATTATGAATGTTTACGAATTTTTGAATAGTTTCCTTTTTTCTTTTCTAATTGAATAAATTACATAATTTATATAATAACCCAGTATTTTAAGGCTATCAAACTATTATTAACTATTAATATAACAAGCATTCGACGGCACCATCCTAGTGATGTCTGGAGTCCACTAACAAACACATGCAAACCTTAAGATTACTACACCAAAATACACAACCAGCGCATGCTTCAAACAAGTTCACATTCAAATATGTCCAAAGTTTAACTTAATATGTAGAACTGAATATTCATTCAATCTATGTAATAGATATCAACAAAACTAAATAGTATAAAGACTTAAAAATCTAGTAATGCAATTAAAACTAATAAATTATTTAGTCCACTAATATAGGTCTAATAGAATAGGCAACATCCTACTCAAATGCCAAAGTCACTCCCACTAGTCATCCGCCTGCAATCAATCCTACGCTACTGCTTTACCTCAAACATGTAAGAAATCTCATGAGTCTTTCTATCGTACATGTTATTTTTCTAAAAGAAAATAACTTATATAAAATTACTGGATGCTTTTAAGATCCATTCTTCTGAATTTTCAACTACTGGAAGTATGTGGCACCTTGAACAATTCAAGATGCTTACCACTGCTCATAGTGAAAAGGGGAATGACACTTAGAGCAATTCTAGATGTTTATCATTCCATTACTGTTTAAATTAACAATTAAAGACTTTTATTCTATCGAAATAGCTGAAAATCTATCATGTTCTCTAGATCACACATAGAAATCAAAACTTTAAAAGCTACTTTAAAAGACTCAATAACTGTATAAAAATACTTACCTCGAAGTCCCCCGAATATTTGATGCACACAGTAACAAATCTGACATCAAATAACCTTAATTAAATTTTGGAATAAATTGAATGATTTTTTAATCTAACTTTTCTTCACTGTTATCTATAGTATTCATTTACTTTCGTTCTTCTAAACATATTAATAATTATTATATATTTAATCTAACACATACCAATAACAACTTCTCTCTTTACACTAAACCTATCTAAAGCCATATATATATATATATATATATATATATAAATACTTATAACTCCACTTTTATATTATTCATATAATTGCACATTAAATATGTTAAAAGTAACAAAATATATATATATATATATATTATATATATATATACTCCAATTTATGAATGTAACAACAATATATAAAATCAATGACACAGATGCATTAACATGTACATATAGCATAAATAATCATACTCTATATCTACACTTATGTATATTCTTAATACTATCCATTAATCTAAAATCAATTCCAAATCCAAATTCACAAGATAAGAAGAAATCTTTAATCCTTACCTTACAATGCAGAGAAACAACCCCACTCCTTCCAAGCTCTTTCTACAAGATTATCTTGCTACGAATCTCCATCACATAAAATGTATAGAATCAATCAACTACTCATTTTCTAAATAACAATTCTTATTTACATAGAGAAAAGACTTACCCTTATTAAAGTCTTTCTCAATCAATTATGCGTTAGATGATGTCAAAATCGTGTCTCGATTACTCTTTGAGATGGAGAGAAAAATCACACTTCAATTCTCTTTTCTCTATGCAGTCGACTAGGGTTTGATAAGAGTTAAAAATATCCCAACTCTATATCTCTTACCCTTATATAGTGCTTTATACGAGACAGCCTAGTGGGCCTAACACATTAACTAGAAAGTTTAGTGGGTCATAAATGTTTATAGTCTAACCATACCTACTCACAAAGAACCAATTCTATTTATTATATACATTCCATTATATCATTCTAGAAATATAATAGAATAACAATAATAATAATAATAATAATAATAATAATAATAAAATGGTTAATAAAATTAAAAATACCTTTAATTTTTGGGTCACTACAATTTAGACTTCTTTTATGGGTGTATTTGAGTCGAGTCAAGTCCGAGCTCGGGCTTGTCTCGTTTACCAAAAGTTCGGGTTGGAGCTCGACTTGAAGCTCGCCTAACTTTTGGTATCCAAGCTCGTGCTCGAGCTCGTGAGCTTATATACAAGTTCAGACTCGGCCTTGACTCATTTAAATATATTAAATAAAATATTAATTTATTATAATATTTTAATATAATTTTATAAAAATATATAATATACTAGACTCGTCAAGCTCGCCAGCTTGTAATTTTGAAGCTCGAGACTCGGTTTGTTTAAGCTCAAACTCGACTCACCAGAAGCTTGTTTGAACTCGAGCTTCAAATGAGTCGAGCCCGAACCATTTGCGAGCCATCTTGACTCATTTTCAGCCTACTACTATGTATAATAGTTTTATTTACTTTATTATTATCACATTTATTTTAATAACCCATGTACATGGGTGTTGATGGGGATGTACCACATCAATGAATTTAAATTTTCATCGAAAATTTATGTGGATGAGGATGAGTATTTGCTGGTAATTTTTCTTTATGTATGAGGGTGTGGATTTTATCATAATCGCACCACCCATACTCATTGTTATACCTGATAGTAATTCTAGTTTATTCAAACTTTTTTCTTACTACGGCTACGTTCAGCGTTAGCGGTTTGAATAATTTTTAGCAGATTGAGTAGTAAGTTTGATACGTGACGAAAACTTAAAGTTCGACAATTTAGACCCTGTAAAGAGTTTTGAAGTCATTACGTTTGACTGGGACGAAAAATAAACCTTAATTCAAGAGAATAAGCAACAACTAAAAATCTAAAAGTTATTATTAAAAGTCAAACAAGAACAAACATTAATCTAAGAAAATAAACCGCGGAAAATCGGAATTTTTTTTATTGAAAGTCAAACTTGAAAATCTGAATATCTTAAACAAATATAATAGATTTTATACAGAGATCTAATCTAAAATTGCAAAATAATAAAATGTGAAAGTATGCCTCAATTTGATGAATATTGGGCTTGAACTTCGCAAATGAGACCATCAACTCTCTATCGGACTTTCCAAAGTTGTCTGTCTTAAAAATTTCTTTTCAAAAACTTATCGACGGTCCCAAACGGACATCATATACAAGAGTAACATATTTTTCATAAGTTTGGTCTGATTCAAATCTTTTATGGATTCCAACATTATATGGTTTGCGTTTGAGTTCACATCTTAAGAATAGGTACTCCACAAGGAAAATTTCAAAATTGTGACTAACATTTCAAAGGGTTGTTTGACATATGCTACTTTAAGCAATTTTTTTTCAAAATGTTAATTTAAACAACTTTCTAGATACCCTTGCCTTTAACATTAATAAATACGAGACAAATAATATTCAATTTTTATTTTATTTTTATAATTTTATAGCAATTATTTGAACCACTACACTCATCACTAAACAATTATTACAAAATAGTTACTTTAATAAATAGATGTGATTGAAAATGAGTTAGTAATATATTTATTTTATATAATAGTTCATGGTAATAATAAGAGCATCACAATAGTGAGAGACAGTTTTGAGTTCCAATTTTACCACACATTAGCAATTGAAACTCTCGGTAAATTCCTCCCCAATGATGAGGGACAATTTTGAATTCTAGTTGTGACTCCATTTATTATTTATTAATTTTAATATTAAAAATAATAGTTTAATAATAAAACAATAATAATAAATAACTAAAAGTTATATTAACATAAAACCATCTCCAACCTTTTGCAAAAATTTGATTAACTAATTTTTTATTGGTTAAATTTTTCTTTAAAAATTTATTTTCTCTTTCATCATTCCTCCTAAAAAATTTGTCATTACTTACAAAATGTTACCATTTAGAGATTTTTTTTTTTTTTTAACAGAGTAATTGTAATGACTATTAATTTTTAATTGTTTTTCTATTTTTTATATAAAATTATACAATATTTGCTATTCTTAATTGATAAATTTCTTTTCAAATAAAATTATTAACTTATTTATTAAATACTTTTCTACCATTTGATTAATTAGGACTCAAAGTGTCTCCTATGATTGTGCTCGATTTTTTTTTTTTTTAGTTTAATTAATTTTAAAATTGATATGATTTTTTTAAAAATTGTTTAAAAAAAAAAGTACGGCGTCTCACTTTGTTGTCTCTCCCACCATTAGGGGACACAAATTGAGTACCACTTTTCAGAGTCTGAAATCCACCCATATAGATGCTTTAAGTCTTTCTCCAACCCTCCTACCTCATCTTTACGATGAAGTGAAGAAAATAACTTTTCTTCTCCAATCCATCTCACCATTTCATTTTTCAAGAAAAAAAATTGAAGAAAGTGAAAACTTTACAACAAGACTCATTCTTGATGTTATACAATTAGCTCCTCAAGTTTACTTTTAGTATTTTTTAGATTATAATTTTTCCACCCAACTCTTGTTAATTCCGAACATATCCTTTTCATATATATAGTTAGGGTTATTTCCAAAAATCAACCGCAGGTTTGACAAATTAGCCAAAAATCTACCGCTTTTTCATTTTTGGGCAAAAACTAACATTTTGATAGTTTTCATTTAGTTGATAAACAATAACTAGGGGCATTTTGGTAAATTTCAAATTTTAAAAAAATAAAAAAATAATTATAAAGAAAAAGAAAATAAAAAATTTATTTTTAAAAATCAGAAATTACAAAAATACCTATACTTACTGTTCATCGACTAACAAATGAACAGTAATATGAAGGGAATTTGTCAGAATGTTGATTTTTGGCCAAAAAAAATGTAAAATTTGTAGGTTTTTGACTAATTTGTCAAACCTGCAGTTGGTTTTTTGGAAATCTCTCATATACTTATATTGTTTATTTGACATATAATTAATTCTATAAAATAAATAATATAAAAATTAAAAATATCTTTATTTTAATTTAAACAATATTTTTAATTTAAATTCAATATTAATATATTAAATAAATTAATATAATTAGTCATTGATATAGATAAAATAAACTATAATAATAATAGAATTAATTAAATATAAAATAAAACATACTTAATTAGATTTAAAATGAAATACAACAATTACTTTTACGTATTTTAAGGCAGCTATAACATAGAAATTTAAAAACTTAAATATAAAATTTTTTAGAACTACATTTCACAATACTAAAACATGGTATTATCATTTCCTCCCACATTACCAAAGTTTTAATCTTGAATGTTGAATGATCCGGATTCTTCGGTGTTGTTCTGAAAATATTTTGTTGTAAATCTAACGTTATTCCGCTGCAATATATTGACGATTTGCAAAATCTAATATAGTATCCAAACTGGTCATCATAATTTTATCCTCGTGTTTTTTTTTCTCTTCATTTGTAGTTTTTTTTTGGCTTAATTTTGTGCTCGTTAAGCTAGAATATCATTACGTTGTTTTATTAAAAATTTTGAATTTTTAACATCATTTGCACTAATTTCAAACATTTTTCTCAATTCTCGATTTTCCTATTACATCCTTTTTATATTTTTGTTTGCCACATCAAAATGTCTCGATTTTCCAAGGGCAGCGAGAAGATCAAAGATACAACAACAATTTTAGCATAACTACAATCAATTCATAGTTAAGTTGAGAGTATTTATATACGATTTTAATGTTTTACTATTATTTTAGTTCATTATATGGGAGGGGTTAAATATTTTAAAATATGCAATTGATAATGTATTTTTTTTAAAACTAATATGGTAAGTGTTTATAAAGTGTGAGCATTTGTATATATTGTTAAAGATTTATTTTGGTGCATTTCTATCTTAAAACTTTAGAAAAATTAATTCAATAGGAGTTTTTTTAATAGTACAATTTCAATTTGAAATCAGCTTTAAGATAATGAGAAAGATCTTTCAAAGTTATTTTTCAATGTGTTGTGTTCCTATTTATATCCAACATATAGAAAAGTTTTCAAAAACATATATAAAAATGGTAAGCCACCAAAAACATATAATTTACATAAATATTTCTTCCTTTCACAAATATATCTACTTTTATAGTTTTTATACCATTTGAAATAAAAATAAATTCATTAGATAAAATAATTTATATCGGGTTGAAGAGTCTTATCCATACTTTTATTTTAGGCGAGAGAAAAATTATCTATACAACATGTGTAATGTCCGATGTGTTATTTTTTCAAATTCTAATAATCAAATGTCCAAACACGAACAACCTACCATTCAAAAAACTCATGGAAAAAATTAAAACTAGATCTATATAAAATCATAAAAATAACTAAAAAAGCATATCCTATTTTCCACTCTGTATAAATCAATCCATCTTTAATTCAACATCTCTCAATCCTAACACACAGGAGTATTTTTAAATCAAAACTCAAAAACACTAAAATAAAATAAACAAGTCAAGATTATACTTGGATGTATGGCCTTTGGGTAGAAGAACATGGATTTTTGGTTCTGTTAGTGATTTTCCTTGTCTGCTAACAACTTCCTCCACCACAAGCTCTTTCTTTTGGGAAAAAGAATAATAAATAATCAAACCTATTTATTTTATTTAAAATTAAAAAATTAGTTATTTTTTCTTACTAATTTTTACTAGTCATGGAGGGACGAATCAACTCAGAAAGATTGAAGTAAGAAAAAATCAAGGATACGAAGTCTCTAAAAACTACTTCATCCCCATCTTTCTCTTTTTCATAGTGGGATGGGGCAATGTGTACTCTTTCCTCCTGGTCTTCATACTATTTACTGTGTACTCTTTCCTCCTAATCTTCATATTATTTTACTGAGTGTGTTAACATCTACCGAGTGTGTAATGGTGTTGGGGTTGAGAGAAAGACAAAGAGTTATTCTCTTACATTTTTTTATGAAAATTTTTCGCACCAAATAACTTAAAAAATATTTGTGTAGAGAGTGAGATCACGCGTTTATCAATAAAATTTTATTATTAAAATTGTCCCATTTTCACTACCAGTATGTAATTAATGTTAATTGACATGCTTACCCACATTAGAGAATAATAGTATAAATAATCAAAATATATAGACTAAGGTTATATTTATCAATTTATTTTATATAGAACAATGTAATTAATGTTAATTATATGAGAGGGGTTAAATATTTTAAAATATACAATTGATACTGTGTTTTTTTTTAAACTTATATGGTAAGTGTTTATAAAGTGTGAGCATTTGTATATATTGTAAAGATTTGTTTTGGTGCATTTCTATCTTAAAACTTTAAAAAATCAATTCAATAAGAGTTTTTTTAATGGTAGAATTTCAATTTGAAATCAGCTTTAAGATATTGAGAAAGATCTTTGAAAAGTTTATTTTTAAATGTGTTGTATTGATATTTATATCCAACATCTAGAAAAGTTTTAAAAAACATATATAAGAATCATAAGCCACCAACACCTCATATCTATAACACACAGATGTAATTTACATAAATATTTGTTCATTTCACAAATATATCTACTTTTATAGTTTTTATACCATTTAAAATAAAAATAAATTCATTAGATAAAATAATTTATATTGGGTTGAAGAGCCTTATCAATACTTTTATTTTATGCGAGAGAAAAATTATCTATACAACATGTGTAATGCCCGATGTTATTTTTTCTCTCTCGTCACGTAAATGTGATGCTTGTTAGATGTTCTCCACCTCGTCTCCACAAGTATATATGATTTCGAGTCAACACAACCATCTGCAATGGTTTATATCCATAAAAAAATCATATATACTATATCTGTTGTAGCTCTTCCATACTTTGTTGTCATCAAAATCAAAGTCATTCACGATAGCTCTACAAGGAACACAATATGCTTCCATCCAATTCAAATAATCGGATGTCCAAACACAAACAACCTACCATTCAAAAGAACTCATAGAAAAAATTAAAACTAGATCAACATAAAATCACAAAAATAACTAAAAAGCATACCCTATTTTCAACTACGTATAATTTAACCCATCTTTAATTCTACATCTCTCAATCCTAAAATACAAGAGTATTTTTAAATCAAAACTCAAAAACATTAAAACAAAATAAAATAAACAAGTCAAGATTATACTTGGATGTATGTCTCTAGGTTGAAGAATATGGATTTTTGGTTCTGTTAGTGATTTTCGTTGTCTCCTAACAACTTCCTCCACCACAAGCTCTTTCTTTTGGAAAAAAAAATAAATAATCAAACCTATTTATTTTATTTAAAATTAAAAAATGAGTTATTTCTTCTTATTGTTTTTTACTAGTCATGGAGGGACGAATCAACTCAAAAAGATTGATCAATGATACGAAGTCTCTAAAAACTACTTCATCCCATCTTTCTCTTTTTCATAGTGGGATGGGGCAATATGTACTCTTTCCTCCTGGTCTTCATACTATTTACCGTGTACTCTTTCCTCCTAGTCTTCATATTATTTTACTGAGTGTGTTAACATCTACCGAGTGTGTAATGGTGTTGGAGTTGAGAGGAAGAAAAAGAGTTCTTCTCTTACCTTTTTTTTTTTGAAAATTTATCGCACCAAATAACTTAAAAAATATTTGTGTAGAGAGTGAGATCTACGTGTTTATCAATAAAAATTTATTATTAAAACCGTCCCATTTTCACTGCCAGTATGTAATTAATGTTAATTGATATGCTTACGCACATTAGAGAATAATAGTATAAAAAATCATAATATATAGACTAAGGTTATATTTATCAATTTAATTTATATAGAACAATGTAATTAATGTTAATTATATGAGAGGGGTTAAATATTTTAAAATATGCAGTTCATAGTGTATTTTTTTTTTTAAAACTTATATGATAAGTGTTTAAAAGTGTGAGCATCTGTATATATTGTAAAGATTTGTTTTGGTGCATTTCTATCTTAAAACTTTACAAAAATAAATTCAATAAGAGTTTTTTTTAATGGTAGAATTTCAATTAGAAATCAGCTATAAGATATGGAGAGAGATCTTTCAAAATGTTATTTTTGAATGTATTGTGTTCATATCTATATCCAACATCTAGAAAAGTTTTCAAAAACATATTAAAAAATTATAAGTAACCAAATACTCATATTAATAACACACAGATGTAATTTACATAAATATTTCTTCCTTTCACAAGTATATTTACTTTTATAGTTTTTATACAATTTGAAATAAAAATAAATTGATTAGATAAAATAAATTATATTGAATAGAAGAGCCTTGTAATGCCCGATGATATTTTTTCTCTAGCCACGTAAGCCTGTTAGATGTTCTCCACCTTGTCTACACAAGTATACATGATTTCGAGTCACGGCAACCATCTCCAATGGTTCATATCCTTAAAAATAAAATCGCATATACTATATCTATCAAAGCTCTTCCATACCTTGTTGTTATCAAAATCAAAATCATTCAAGATAGCTCTACAAGGAACACAGTATGCTTCCATCCAATTCAAATAATCGGATGTCCAAACACGAACAACCTACCGTTCAAAAGAACTCATAGAAAAATTTAAAATTAGATCAGCATAAAATCACAAAAACAACTAAAAAGCATAACCTATTTCCAACTCCGTATAAATCAACCCATCTTTAATTCTACATCTCTCAATCCTAAAACACAAGAGTATTTTTAAATCAAAACTCAAAAATAATAAAATTAAATAAAATAAACAAGTCAACATCATACTTTGGATTTATGGCCTCTGCATTAGTTCTGTTAGTGATTTTCATTGTCTGTTAACAACTTCCCCCACCACAAGCTCTTTCCTTTGGTGAAAAAAAATAATCAAACCTATTTATTTTATTCAAAATTGAAAATTGAGTTATTTCTTCTTACAATTTTTTTACTAGTCATGAAGGGACAAATCAACTCAAAAAGAGTGAAATATGAAGAAATAGAGGATACTAAGTCTCTACAAAGAAACTTCATCCCCGTCTTTCTCTTTTTCATAGTCGGATGGGCCAAAGTGTACTCTTTCCTCCTGGTCCTCATACTATTTACCGTTTACTCTTTCCTCTTGGTCTTCATACTATTTACTGAGTGTGTGATGCTGTTGAAGCTGAGGAGAAGACAAAGAGTTCTTCTCTTACCTTTTTTATGCAAATTTACCAAATCACTTATAAAAATATTTGTGTAGAGAGTGAGATCTAAGCATTTATTAATAAATTTTTTATTATTAAAACCGTCGCATTTTCACTGCCACAATGTAATTAATGTTAATTGACATTCTTACCCACGTTAAAGAATAATAGTAAAGTTAATCTAAATATATTGACTAAGGTTATATTTGTCAATTTATTTTATATAGACTAATGTAATTAATGTTATTTATATGAGAGGGGTTAAATATTTTAAAATATGCAATTATAGTGTATTTTTTTATAACTTATATGGTACGTGTTTATAAAGTGTGAGCATTTGTATATATTTTTAATGATTTATTTTGGTTCAATTCTATCTTAAAACTTTACAAAAAAATTAATTCAATAAGAGTTTTTTTAAAATTGAAATCAGCTTTAAGATATTGAGAAAGATCTTTCAAATGGTTATTTTTAAATGTGTTGTGTTGATATTTATATCCAACATCTAGAAAAGTTTTCAAAAACATATATAAGAATCATAAGCCACCAAAACCTCATATAAAAAACACACAGATGTAATTTACATAAATATTTCTTCCTTTCACAAATATATCTACTTTTATAGTTTTTATACCATTTGAAATACAATAAATTGATTAGAGAAAATAATTTATATTGGGTTGAAGAGCCTTATCAGTACTTTTATTTTAGCTAAGAGAAAAATTATCTATACAGCATGTGTAATGCCCGATTATATTTTTTCTCTCGCCATGTAAATGTGCTGCTTGTTAGATGTTCTCCACCTCGTCTCCACAAGTATACATGATTTTCAATCACCGCAACCATCTGCAATGGTCCATATCCTTAAAAAAAATCATATATACTGTATATGTCGCAGTTCTTCCATACCTTGTTGTCATCGAAATCAAAATCATTCATGATAGCTCTACAAGGAACACAATATGCTTCCATCCAATTCAAGTAATTTGATGTCCAAACACGAACAACCTACCATTCAAAAGAACTCATAGACAAAATTAAAACTATATCTATATAAAATCATAAAAGCAACTAAAAAGCATACCCTAATTTCCAATCCGTTTAAATCAACCCATTTTTAATTCTACATCTATCAATCCTAAAACAAAAGAGTTATTTTTCTCACCATTTTTTACTAGTCATGGAGGGACGAATCAACTCAGAACGTGTGGAGTATGAAAAAATGGAGGATACTAAGTCTCTACAAAGAAACTCCATCCCGTCTTTATCTTTTTCATATTCGGATAGGGCAAGGAGTACTCTTTCCTCCTGGTCTTCATACTATTTGCCGAGTGTGTGATAGTGTTGGAGTTGAGAGAAGACAAAGAGTTCTTCTCTTACCTTTTTTATGAAATTTTTTTCACCAAATCACTTATAAAAATATTTGTGTAAAGAGTGAGATCTAAGCGTTTATTAATAAATTTATTATTATTAAAACCGTCTAAAACCGTCGCATTTTCATTGCCACTATGTAATTAATGTTAATTGACATACTTACCCGCGTTAAGGAATAATAGTATAGTTAATCTAAATATATTGACTAAGGTTATATTTGTCAATTTATTTTATATAGACTAATGTAATTAATGTTATTTATATGAGAGGGGTTAAATATTTTAAAATGTGAAATTGATAGTGTATTTTTTTTAAAGTGAAAATTCTAAGAAATGGGCTTTTTAAAGTTTAAAATACAATTATATACTTGTTTTGAAAAACATACAAAAACAGGTCTTTAAAATTTTAGTTTTAACTCCATAGGCCAAGTTTCCCAAAATACCCCTGAAACTTTACAATTCACAGATGCTGTGAATTATGCTCACAGTCTGTGAATTACGCTCACAGCTGTGATTGGCCTATGGAGTGAAAATCAAAGTTTAGTTTTGCAAACTTTTCAAAAGTGGCTTATAATTGTATATTAAACTTTTTATGGCCTAGAAATCCAATGACTCTTTTTTTAAACTTATATGGTACGTGTGTATAAAGTGTGAGCATTTGTATGTATTGTTAATGATTTATTTTGGTGCATTTCTATCTTAAAACTTTACAAAAATTAATTCAATAAGAGTTTTTTTAATGGTAGAATTTCAATTTGAAATTAGCTTTAAGATATTGAGAAAGATCTTTCAAAAGGTTATTTTTGAATGTGTTGTGTTGATATTTATATCCAACATCTAGACAAGTTTTCAAAAACATATATAAAAATCATAAGCCACCAAAAACTCATATAATAACACATAGATGTAATTTACATAAATATTTCTTCCTTTCACAAGTATATCTACTTTTATAATTTTTATACCATTTGAAAAAAAAAATTTATTAGATAAAATAATTTATATTAAGTTGAAGAGCCTTATCAACACTTTTATTTTAGGTGAGAGAAAAATTATCTATACAGCATGTGTAATGTCCGATGATATTTTTTCTCTCGCTAGTAAATGTACTGCTTGTTAGATATTGAGTTCTTTTCTTACCTTTTTTTTATGCAAAATTTTTGCACCAAATCACTTAGAAAAATATTTGTGTAGAGAGTGAGATCTAAGCATTTGTTAATAATTTTTTATTATTAAAACCGTCGCATTTTCATTGCCTTATGTAATTAATGTTAATGGACATACTTACCCACGTTAAAGAATAATAGTATAATTAATCTAAATATATAGAATAAGGTTATATTTGTCTGTTTATTTTACATTCTTGTCTAGTTAGAGATAAAGATGCCCCTTATGCTCTTCCAAATGTATTGAGCATTTATTTGAACTATACGGTAATGTGGGAAATTACCAAATGTATTGTCTATGTATTTTTTTTTAATTCATTCAATTACCTATGTAATTTTTTTTTATTTTTTTAATATATTATTATTGGTACTTTTTTTATATGTATTTTAAAATTTATTTTTAGTTTTAGTTTTTTAATTTACAATTAGGGTTATTTTCATTTCTGTTATTTTATAACTTTTATTTACATTATATAGTCCAATTTTAAAAATTTTACAAAAATAATCTTTCAAACTTTCACTTTTAAAAAATGAACCAAATTGACCATTTTATCCTTTTGTGAAGATCTTTTACATTGATCTGTGAAGGCGTGAAGGTGGTCTATGAAGAGGATCTTCACAGATGTGATGGTCTATTTTTGAAAATCAAAGTTTGGGTGACTCAAAAATAGAAATAAAGTTCTATTGGTTTAGTTTTGAATGTTTATTTTATAGAATTTTCCCTTACACAATTATCATTTAAAGATAAATAAATGTTTTAATAAATTTATTATTTTATATTTATTTAATTAATATTATGTTAAAATTAATCTAAAAATATAATGTTAATATATTAAACAAATTAATAAATCTTTTATTTGTTAGTCCCTCCACCAAAATAAAGAAGATAATAGGTTGCAGTTGTTTTATGATTTAATAAAGAATTTTAATAAAATATTGATTTCTCACATCTTATCATGAAGAAAAGTAAATAGTGAGGACTTAAGACATCAAATAGTTATCACCACATTTAACGCGGTCAAATCTTTGAATGTGATTGTTGATCATCTATAAACATAAAAGAAACCTATAGTTTACTATCAACATTTTGGTGACTGTATCAGTATAGTAACAAACAAACAAAAATCGACCTGGTTATTTTTACTGAAAAGTCATATTAAAAATTGTGACTGTATGTTTAGATATTTAGACGGTTAGAATTTTTTTTTTCTATTACCTTCCTTCCTAGTTTCAACTTTTATACAACCAAAAGAATTAGATAAAAACAAACAAGGTATTTACCGTGGTTCGACATATTGCCTAATCTACAGAAAGATAACAATTTTACTATAGAGAAAAAGATTACTTGGATACTCGCCATGGAATTAATTGTCCTTTATCTAAAGAGCAGCAGTAGTTATATTACTAGAAATGTATAGAGGCAAGAAAATAGACAATGTCTCCAAGTAGTGAAAATGCAATAAACAAACAGATATCAGTTCTCACTGCAAATCCTATCATGTAATGTCTCCCAAAATCAGGAATTCACAGCAGATGTATACTACTCTAATACCAAGGCATGACAGCATATGAAGACATAGAGCCCAAAAGATGCAAAGATTTTATTTTTCCACGTGTTTGATAAAGATTCTCAAAGATCATCCTGTATCTATTAATGTATCTCATTTACAGAGGTGTGATATTAACAATACTTCAGTTAAACCTAGTCAATAACAATGTTAAGTTAAGCTAGACTATTCACACAAGAATCGAATCTCGCATATCACATAACACTAAAAAAAAAAAGAGAAATTAAAACAAGAAAAGAGTTAGATAGATTAGCTAGGTTTTTTTTTTCACTAACTTTCTAATGTGATGAAATCAAAATCACTGGAATATGTACCAGAATTGTAGCCTAGTTTAAGGTGGTGATGAAACGAAGTTAGGGTTGTCGGAACGTGGACAATCGTACGAATTACAGTAGTCTGAAGTAGATGGTTTGAAACCGATTGTGAATGCAATAGAGAGAGGAAATGCAAAGAGAAGCGATGCGCCCGTGAATTGGAAGTGTGGGGTGATGGTAGCGGAGGCCTGGCGGTGGCTATCGGGATTCAGCAAATGAGAAAAGGGATGGCAGTTTTCAATTTGATGTTTTTTATTTGCCCTGGCTGCAAGGATTTGGGAGATTTCAGAGAATGTGGGTTTAGTTGAGTATGACCTCTTTCACTTCTGAAAAGGGGTTTTGAATTAGAGAAGATTGATTGTTGTTGGTATTATTAAAAAGAGTATTGAGCTTTGCTCTCTTGGTCTTCTTATATGTGTAGTTGTGCCTCTCTTCTTCCTTAGTAATTTCAATTATATTCTTAATTATCTTTTATAATTTAATTTTTGATTTTATTCTAAATTAATACTTACATTTTTGCTAATTTTTCAACTTTATGATTTTGGAATTTGGATATCATATTATTTATATTTATTCAATTTAATAAATGTTAAATTAATAAGTTACATGCAGTTTTTTATTTTATATTTTAATGACATTTAAATATTATAATAAAACATATATAATAATTGGGTGAGTAAAAAATTCATTTGTAATATTTGTGATGAATTTGCGATGGTTTTATAAATTTGCTAAATTTGTGACATATTTGTGACGGTATATTTGTGATGGATAAATTGTCTGTTCACAAATCCGACACTAGTATTACTCAAAAACATAGCGGACATAAATTCATCACAAATTTGTGATAGAAATATTTGTTACGGATGATTTTATCACAACACAAATCCGACACTGTCATACTAATTACATACTCCAAAATTTTCATCACAAATCCTTGACAGATGCATCACAATTAGTGATAGATATTTTCCATCACAATAATTTCGTCACTGAAGCCTTATTTTCTTATAGTGTTTTTTTTTTTCAACTAAAAAATACAATCGACTAAATTAGAAAACTCAAATCTTTCTAAAATAAGAAATTAAACAAATAAAAAAAATAGATTTAAATTTAAAATATAAAATTTTTCCAAAATATAAATTTTGGAGATTCAAAACAATCCTAACCTAAACTATTTCCCAATTAAAATTATAAATAATGAAGGCAGACCTCTAAATTTTATGGATAGGTAATGCCTACCCTCTTTTAAATTTCAATTGGAAGATTATGTATCTTTTTCAAACTTAACAAATAAGGAGATAAAAATAAAAGATGGAATCCGCCGCTAAATGCCAGCAAGGTAGATAATAAATGGCAGATTTGTTTGTCTGTTTTCATGATGTATTATTCCCATTTGAGTTGGCTAATAGTAACATAATCTCACGTTGGCTAATAGGAATTTAATAAAGACTTTATTAGGTCATTTGAATTTTCCTTGTTATAATAAACAAGTTTGAATTTGATTATAAAAAAATAATGATAGACAAAAGAAATGATACGCAACTGCTGCTTTAGAAAGCCAATTACGTACTTCATGCATGAATACAGTGACAATAATACCCCCAGATCCCCAAATCATGATACTCCATTTGCAAATACCTAACGAATTTGGGTCGGTGACTAAAAAAATTGGATTTGTGAGTTTAATTTTATTTGAATGGAAATATATGTTTAATTTAAATTTACGTTTATTAAATATTTTTAAATCATAATTTATATGTTATAAATATTTTTAAATATATTTGTTAAATTTTTAAAAAAATTATTAGAGATTATATATCATTTTATTTTATTTTTTTTCATATTTTAAAATAAATTTGGTGTATAATTTTAATATTTTAATTTATGTATCTAAATTAATTTTTTTTTTGGGAAAGAAGCTAAATAAATAAGTAATAACTAATTATTTATTCAATTTAATTAATTTTAAATAATTATAATTTATTTTTTAAAACATAATCATGAAGAAAATTATAAAAATAAAATAAATTAGAATTACAGTAATTAAAGAAATAAAAAAATATATCAATTTTTAATTATCAAATTTATTTATTTTTATTTGACTTTTAAATTTTCCATTACTTTAAAATATTCATTAATAAAGAGGAAATTAATTTCTAAATAACTTATAATATTTTTAAAATTCTAGTAAATAATATTTTCCATTTGCTTATGTATATTTAGATGTAGATTAAAAAAGAGTATTAGTCGACATAAAATATTAACCGTTTATTGAACGGATTATATAGAGAAATAATTAAACTTTTTTTTTCTTTTTTTTCTTTTTTGTAATATTTGATTAGTTTCACAAAGTAAATTGTTTAAAAATAATAAATAAATAAATTTCTATAAAAAAAAAAGATAAATTAATCCATATTCTATATTATATAGATTGTAATTCTAAGTGCACCTCTGAAAGCAGGTCACAAATTTGAGAAAATCTTGGGTGGGACGGTCCTACCACGTAGGATGGTAGGACTTCCACTCAAAATCTGACACATATACATTTTAACTAAGAGAAATGAATATTATATAGTCACTATTACTTGATATATGTGCCATGTATTTTAATAATTGTTTCTCTCACTTGTGTTGGCTACTATTACTTGATATATGTGCCATGTATTTTAATAATTGTTTCTCTCACTTGTGTTGGCTATATAATATTCATTTCTCTTACTTAAAATGTTTACTTAAAATGTATACGTGTCAGATTTTGAGTGGAAGTCCTACCATCCTACGTGGTAGGACCGTCCCATCCAAGATTTTCTCCCGAAAAACATGGCTTCTTCATTATCATCAGAAGCAGCTGGTTTCACCGTTGTTCAGGAACTACATAGGCCATGATGCAGACCACAAGAAGTTGAAAAATTGCATGAAAGTTGCAAAGACTGGGGGATCTTCCAGTTGGTGAACCATGGGGTGATGGAGAAGGTGGAGAGTGAGATAGAGCAACTGTTTAAGCTTCCTATCGAAGAGAAAATGAAATACATGATTAGAGAAGGAGATGTTGAAGGGTACGGAAGTGTACCAAAAGCTCGTCATATTCTTGATTGGAGTGATAGGTTTTTCATGATAACCAATCCTCTCCATCTCTTGCCTGAGCTCCCTTCATCCTTAAGGTCTCTTCTCTTCTTTTTTTAAATTTATTTTTATTTAGAATCAGACTAGAAGAAGTGGGGAGGAAGTTGATTGGGATGGTGGGGAGAGGAATGAAGATGGAAGAGAAAGAAATGGAGGAGATATTTGAGGATAAGGGAAGACTACGACTATTGTTTAATATTCTACCGGATATTGGAGTGTCCTCGCTACCACCATGTTGTACAATTTATATATGTATGTGTATGTTTATGTGTACACGTTTATAGGCTTGATATCTGTATGTTGTAGTTTGGTCTGTGTAATATTTTAAGAAATCAGAATAAAAGTTTGTGTTTTACATTATTATTTGACATGCCTTTATTGGGAAGGGTGAACACAAAGAATCGGATCGAAAACAAAGAGATTTAATGCAAAATAAGAAAGTTCCTCTAAAGTCGATCAGCTTTACAATCTCAAAAACTGAGTAGCAGACCTCAATATTTTCCAGCAACTTGGTTCAAAATTCATCTTCATTGATGCCTCAACAATCAGTACCAAAAAACAATGCATCAACAATCTCATATAATGATAAAAAATGAAAATGCTATTTACCTTGCTGTGAAAAATCAAGCTCTAGTTCCACCTCCTTCTTCGAGCAGGCCTCTCTGACTTAGTTTCAGCACTGTCAACCACCGAATCAGCTTGGAGCTTCAGTTCCTTCTTCAATGGCATAAAATTCTTGAACCGTTGCTTTCGCTTCTCCATCTTTGCAAGTGTCTCCAATAAGCATTGGTTGTCATATTTCCCTGCAGAAACATTTTCACTGCTGTTGCTCTTCTTCACATTGTTGGTTGATGCTGTACTTTCAGAACATTGTTTCTTCTTTAAGTCCTCACCGGTGTTTGTTTCTTCAGGTACTATTTGGCCCTCTTCAATATCCAGATCTTCATTTGGCTCAGTAACCGGAAACTTATAAGACCTTTTCTGATTATTTGTGCTGCTTCTGGTTTTTGACTCATTAATAGCATCACCTTGTTGTCCATCATATTGAGAATTCTTCAAAACCAAATTTGTCCGCTCCTTTAGCTTCAAGTCTGTCTTCTCAACCTCCCTACTGAACATCAAGCTCCTGTCCTTGGACCATCTTTCAAAAGACTGCATAATGGAGCATCATATCAGGAAGTGATTGTATAAAACACATATCCGGTGACAAGTATGAAAAGGACTTAAACATGGTATCCAAATAGAAAACTAAATATTGAATGCATATTTATGATCGATTTACCTAATCATCCACAAGGAAAACTTTGAAGACTACTTGAGTAAAATACTGTTAAGTTTATTAAGCTAATAATATCATTCAACTTCTAATAACTTAACAAACAGGATCATTAATTTACAAGCACATTATATTGTAATAAATAGGAAGCCACAAAATAGATGAATATGAGACTACTGTCTCTATTCAGCTTTTTAATGCTTGGGTGGATCAATTGATGCAACCAGGAAAGGAAAACAAGGTAGATAAGCTAAAAGTCATGGAGTAAATACCATACTGCAGAAAGGAAGAAAGTAGATAGAATAAGGCATTGGCATTGAAAACACAGAAAGATTGCAAGACATAACATATGACGAGCACTGGTATATAACATGATTTATTCACAGATGCACCCAACTTTACCTTTTCTTCCCCAACAGTCCAGTCACCTCGATCAACAATACAATAATTTCTATGATCACACTTTGCTCTGCTTTCTTCCCTTATCAATCTGTGTCTATGATAATCCAATTGCAAACCACCAGAAAGCATCCCATCATGGTCATATTCATATCTGGGACTAATTCTTTCACATGTTGAAGAATTTTCATATGAAAATGCTAACTTCTCAGCACACCATATCATATCCCTATCGTTAGCAACTAATTCATCATTCATCCTATGCAGTTCTTTGGGTTGCCAACTATTTCTTCTCCTGTGTGGACTGACATAGTCATTGGCATCAGAGATGTCATTTGCATCATCACGGGCATGGTAAATACTAGAGAAAACAATGTCCCTGTGCTCATCATCAGATATGGTTCCTATATGTCTACTGTACCTTCCACTTACATTGTCCATAGAAGCTATGTCATCATGCCACCTTAGGTCATTGTCTTTGAAACATTCTCTGCGAGAGTGAGAGGATGAAAATTGATGCTTGAGGTCTTTCAGAAATTCATTTTCAAGTTCCATAGACTGCATCCTATCCAAGTCCAAACAGCGAGAGTAATCGTTTCGCTCCCTTCGGACAGGGAATTTCTCATCTCTCCAACTACATGGAAAGTCTCTGTCATGTATTGTATCCATGTAATCTCTTTCATTTAATCTAGTGTCATATGCGTCAGACCAGCTATCACGCCACCTCATATCATTGTCTCTATGACATTCTCTTTCAGAGTGCGAGCTCAAGGATTCATGCTTTACGTATCTCTCATGTACATTACCTATTTCCACACCCCATGATCTATCAAAGTCCAAACAGTGACAGTCACCACTATATTGGCTCCTTCGGACATGGGATTTCTCATCTCTTTCACAAATTGTATCCAAATAATCCCGTTTCCTGTCACTAAATAAAGATCTCTTATATTTTTCTTGCATAGGATCATCTTCAACATATTCTTGTGCACGCGAATTTTGGTCAGTTCTCCTCACAATAGATTTGTCAATATCATTTCTTTCAGTAACACTTTCTCTGTAAACAGGGGCATACTCTGGAACAAAGAGCCCATACTCTGCCTCTCTTCTTTCAAAATAATGCTGATCACCCACTCTACTGTTTCTTTCATGGAAATACTCCCTTTCATCCTTTTCATCCCATCTACTGCTCACATAAGAATCAGTCCTGTATCTAAAATTTCTTACACGAGGATACTTCTGTGGAAAATTGGCACACTTGCCACCAGTCCTCTCACTACTACGACCTGAAAAAATGTCTGATTCCTTGTTTAATGAGAAAACTTCCCTACCATGGTAATCAAGATCAGTTAACTTTTGTTTTTGTCTCTGAAATGACTTGCAATGCTTATTGTAATATATATCTCTATCCTGGAAATGTGCATTTTCATGGTAGGATAACCTTTTAGATACATCACGGCCCATCCCATTGCAAATTTTCCATTCCTCTCTAGAATTACCATACCTTAAATAATCTTTGACATTATCATTGCCATCTAATTGAGAAAAGACAGCACCATCAGTTTTAGAGTAATGTCGCAGCTTTTTATTAACTTGGTATCTCCTACTGCGTTCCTTCAAATCCTCTTGATTGCGACATCTTTGTTTTAAATGATAGCTACTATCATCTGGTTTCCTACAGCTGCCATGGCTTATAGAATCCTTATCATCAGATCTGATGGCCACAGCTCCAGAATTTGGTGATAGACTTTTTGAAATAGAGTAAACCTTCACAGTATCACCTGGAATACTGTTTTTAGATCCATCAGAATTGCTTGTAGAAAATGACTGACTAAAGCAACGGTGACCACAATCAGCAAGTGCTAATTCAGGCTCTAAGATGCATGCTTTTCTGCTATTTACCTTCTCTCCACATTTGAGTGCTCCCAATTCCTTAGAGGTTCTCTTCAAACAACAGACACTCAAATTTTCTTTTTTAGGTTGTCCATTTCCATCCGAGATCTGGTTGTTGCCATGATCAGAACCAGCAGAGGTCTGATTAAGCACACCTTCAGGCTTAGAAAACCTGGGTATATCCAATTAAAAATAAAGATTGTCAGTGGACCTAAAAGTAAATTATGAAAAAATAAATTTCAACAGCAATTCATCAACAATAAAGCAAAATGGTGAAGTCATTTCAAGATGTCTGAAAAAAATGACATGCAAGAAGTCCCACGAAACTCATCCGAAGAACTAAAAGAAAATGTCTCATCACAGTATGATAAGGTGCAACCTTCTCAACGCAGAAGAAAAGTCAGTATTTCTGACTTCTTTTTCACATAAATCTGCAGAGATTTCATCAATACTGGCACGGTCACAAGAAGGAACAATTACATCATGTTCCAGATTCTGAAGTTCATTCAATGGTTGTCCTTGCGCACTGTAATTGGAATTGATATGGGGAAGTTCTTCCTTTCCAGATGAAGAAAAATCCTCACCAGAATCATCTATATTGATCTAACATCAACCACATAACAATTATCAGCAATAAAGAAAGTACATGCTTTTTAACAGTTATATCATATTTCATTTGCCAACATACTAGAATCACGACGTCTGAATCCTTAATTCGCATGCGCTTTACACGTTTTGATGGTCGGCGCTCCCCAATACTTTCTTCAACCTCAATTACTCTACCTTCTGGCTGAAACAACAGCAGGATGGTTATTTTCAATCAAAATAGTTTAAATAATACATTCAACATTTCTCTTTTTCTTTTTTATTTCCATTTATAGCTTTAGCTTCATAAAATAATTTTCATTATCAAACCGATATTATAATCTTAGTTTCTTGTGAACTAAATAAATTATGCAATGTGAACAGTAAGATCAGTTAAACAGTAGGAGGTCTTTACTGGACAAAGTTTCAAGTTATTTACCCGACTGAAGTCCACAGACTCATGAACTGTTTTCTTAGTCTGCAAAGCAGTATGATCCCGAAATTGGCCCTACAGACATTCAATATTTATACAAAATCTGCTGAGAACCATTGAGATGTAACAAGAGTCTACCAATAATATTGCAACCAAGCACCATTTTAACCAAAGCAGAATTGATACACAACAAATGTTCAAGAATTAAGCTAAACAATCAGTTTATACTATTATACCAGCAAACCACAGTAACTTTTCCAGCTAGCTTCATTGAAACCAAAGTTAAAGAAATCTGAAATATTCGCTTCGAGATGATTCCATGGTTTCTCCAAGAATGAATCAATGTCAACATCTAGTATAGTCCTGAAAACAACAAATTGATACTTCATATAGGATGCTAGTTCATTAACTTCAAAAGAAATTATTTCAAGAATCAACAGACTTCACAATGAACTAAACCTTACTTCATTTCAAAGTAAACAACATTCCATGCCAAGAACCCAATACTCAAATTGTAATGTTATGTAGAAAACTAAATAGCCACTGACCTATACCATGGCAGTGAGAACACATATGCAGAATGAGGAACTGATGAAGTTGAACCCTTGGGTTGATAGCACCCACTCTCTTGCCCATCACCTCCAGCTAGCACAGAAGAGAAGGATGTAGGCCCAGTATATCCATGGGTAGATGTTTTCAAATTTACCCACTGCATCACAGAATCAAGATATCAAACCTCCAATTGTGTAGTTATTACAATTAAGTATTCAATCAAAATAAGAAGACCAATGTTGTAACCATGACTAGATGCTTTCAAATTTACACTCTACTATCACAGTAATCACATTATTACTCATCTTACATCTTCACCAATCTGTTAGATTCAGTGATCAATAATGAATAAAATAACAGCATCAGTACCTTAGACTGCAGATAATGCTGTTGCTGCCAAGCATTCAAATCTCCAAAATGCATATCCTTACCAGTAGAATTCAACTCCAACTCATCATCTACAACTTGATCCGAACCACCATCATCCTTGCCGCCGCCACTACTGCCATCTCTAGTAATCTCAAACTTCTCACAATCCTCATCGTTCAATACAATTCTGAACTCGTCCTCACTGTCACTGTCATCACAATCATCATCAGATTGCAAGTCGATTCTAGACACGGAAGCAAGACAGTCCTCAGAATTGAATTCAGTGTTCTTACTGTTCTCATCTGGTTGAGTAGACAATGCAGAGAAATCTGGTCCATTGAAGACATTTTTCACTTCAACCTCCACGTCGGCATATAATTCACCAAAATCATCGTCCATTGAATCCATTTCCTTCACAATAAACAAAATGGAAATGGGGCTGTAGTGAAGATAGTCAAGAGGCCAGTTAAGTCACTGCCACTGGAAACGATTGATGCCAATAGTGGCCCATATTTCTCATAGGATTGTTATGCAAGCAAAACATGAAATACTGAAGCAGAAACCATTAAACCCGCCATTAAAGTTGCTAAAACCCTAGTTTGCCATTGTTGCGGGTTTTTGCCAAGAATTTAAACGACGGTTGATGCCAGATCTCCACTTACTAGGCCAGTAAAACGGGCTATTATAACTTATTGGATTGGATACTCATTGAATCATTTGATGGGCTTTTCACTAGATCACTATGATTAACTCCATAAAAACTTATCACTTATTTACTCCACCCTAGAAATCTAACATCAATAAAACATGTTAAATGGCTTCCAGACATGAACATCTAACTCAAATTGTTAATGATAAACATAATATCTATGCACCAGGAAAGTACAAAAACTCCAAAACAAATTAAAAATTAAAAAACACAACTGAAAATAGACTTTTGCCCAGGCGCAATATGAAAAAGCTGTAGGTACACAAATCATCAAACAAACTTGAATGTGAAGATGCAGAAGGCTAATCAACAGTTTTACGATGTGAGTCTGAATTGTGGGTAATATTAGTCTCAACACTTGATGAATCAGGTATCAAGCTCTCGAAACTCTTGGCAAAACATATGTTATCTTTCTCTATTATAATAAAAAGAGAACATACATAAAGCAAATTTACCACATTGCCACAAGTGTTAAAGCACGTCATTGATTTTATATGAAATTATATTTTTATCCATAAAATTATTTAAAACGAGCGATATTTTTGTCATTTTAAAAGGTGGGTGTATTTCAAATGCTTGAGCACATCACTAACTTTTTTTCACTCGCGGGTAACGCGCTAATGCGCGTGTATTCAATACTTAATTACATTCTTTATCCCTATATTCAATTAATTAAATAAATATTTTTGTTATTTTTCTTAGGCGAGTGTTGTTTAGCGCGTGAATGTTAAATTTACTTATCAACTCACTTCTTTAACTATCAATTCTAAATTTAATTTTAATATAATATATAATAATTTTATTTGACTAATATATATTTATAAACAAACTTATAGTTCTATTTTAATTTATTTTTAGCTATAATAATAGAATAAAATTATTTTATAATATACTATTTTATTATAATTTTATTATATTTTTAGAATAAAAAATAACATCGATTTTTTTATATTAAAATATAATAAAATAAGTGATAAATAATATGAAATTTATAAAAATAATATTTTAAACAAATTATATATAACCGAAAAAAAAAATAATGCGAATTACATAATTTATATATTAAATATTATAATTTAATTTGAATTTTATGATTTAGATATTAAATATAATAAATTGTTATTTAAGACATTAATCAAATTTGAGGTAAGACATTAACTTTTTATTTTAATTAAATTTTGTTTTAGAGTTTTGAATTTGGTTTAGGATTTTAATTTAATTTTTAATTTATTGGAATTTGAATTTTACGAATTTGATTGTTAATTTAATTAAATTATTTAAATTATTTCAAAATTTTAAATTAAACAATAAAAAAAATAATTGTACTTTGTCAACTCACGTGACACCTATATCTATGGTAGAATCATTCTCCATAGCATATCGATTATTCCCAATGAGTTAATATGAATATAAATTTTACATCTCAAAATTAACAACCAACATGTGATTCCTCAAATTGAACAAAATTGATATAATAATAATAATAATAATAATAATAATAATAATAATAATTTTAACTTACTTTAATAATTTAAGTATTACATTTTGTTAATATCATATTACATTTATGTATCATTGTTTTAGATTTTTAAAATATATTTTTTCTAAATAAAAAAATTATATTAAAAATAAATTTAAATTAAGATTTAGTATTTACTAATTCCATAATAAAATAATATTATTTTTTTCCTATCAAACCCTCTCCGCCAAAAATACATTAAATATACCAAAAGTGTTTAAATAAATACGAAAATCTCAAAATATATATATATATATATATATATATGAAAATAATATTCAGCGAAGGGCTTTTTTTAGTCATATTCTTTATGGTATATTTGTTTTAGGCATATTATTTAAAAAATTTAATTTTTAGGTAGCCCACTAGGTTTTCTAAAGAATTGAACTATATAAGAATAAAAGTAAAGACATGTTTTAATTATCTTTCAAACCCTAGAGAAAAAAAAAATCTATTTTTCTTCTCAATTTGATATAGTGATCGCGAAGAAGAGTGGCCAAATAGTTTAAGTTTTGGTTGGACAAAGAATGATTTTGATATAGGTATGTCTTTTTTGCCAGCATGATTACAATTGATTGTTTGAAAAATAAGTAATTAATTATTTATTCTTTAACTTCTGTTTGATTAGAATACCTTACGAAAGAGCATCGTGGTTAAACCAATGATTCAATACATAGCCGATCTTGATCCAAACAATTTAGAATGCCGATTGGTTATAAGATTGCTGCGAGTTTGGAAAATTTGCACGTCGCAATCACCTAATGAAGCTAGAAGTATAGAGTTGCTATTCATGGATGAAAAAGTAATTATTTAATATTTATATACTTTTTAATTATCTTATTTTGCTAACATAATATATAATTGCTTTTTGTATTACTTTATATGAGTACACATGTGATAATTTGTTTACTTTTAAATAGGAAAGCCACTATTAAAAAAATCTCATAAAAAAATATAAGAGCAAATTGGAGGAAGGAAGATGCTATAGTATTTTCAAATTTGGAGTAGGCATGAACATGGGGGATTATCGTGCATCTGCGAGTTCTTATATCCTTCATTTCACATGGACAACTTTGGTAGAGGAATGTGAAGTTAGCACTATCGCGTTACGTGGATATAACTTTAGAAATTATAAGGATATCCTCGACAAGAACAATACAGACTATCGCTATTTAATAGGTATACTTTTAAAATCCTATTTATATTTACGTGCATTGTTACTAATTTTAAGAATTTATAATTATTATTTAAGAACAATAACTATATAACCTAATCGTTTTGCAGATGTTATTGGAAGGGTTATTTCTATTGCAAAAATTGTTGTGACATCATATCACGGACGGTGTTGTCAAAGACTTGACCTAGAATTGGAGGATTTAGAGTATATTTATTTTAAAATTTTTAATTACCACATCACATTATTTTAATTACAACTTGTATAAATTTTATTATTATATTCTCATGCATAAATTTTATTTTATTTTCAACAGATCAAGAACTATTTGATGTACATTATGGAACAACTTAGCTTTACAGATCAACAGATACATGAAGAAAAGGAAATCGGATGAAGTAATAATGATTCACACTTGGTGAAAATCAAGGAATTTAATGGTAACAATTATTTATCCTCATAACTTAAGCATATGATTATTCGATTTTTATCTTAATTAAACTTATACTATAATTTTATTAGGGGCAAGATATGTCTCAAATGCATTTTACAGGTCACAAGTTTTGATTGATGCATACATTCCTGAAGTTAAGAACTTCCAAGAGAGGTACTTTTATTTCTACATCTTTATAATATTATTTATATGACATTGTAATATCTCTAAATTAATATGCTAAGATTCTTTTTTTTTTTTCAATGGATACTTAATAGCACTTAATTTAAGTGCTAAATACAATAAAGTCTTAATTCTATTAAGATGCGTACCAATTTGTTTTTTTTTACATTTTACCTCCTTAAAATAAGTCACCTCTTTTTAATCTGATCATTTCATCCTTAAAAGTTTATTCTATTATATTTATAATAGTTTTATGTGCTATGTTCATTAATGATTTATTTGATTTTATTTTTTCAATATAAATTATTTTAAGAATATTTTTAGAATATGCAATTTAAAATTTAAAATATACAGCGTATACAATAAAAATTATTTATTCTACATAACTTTTCTTTTTATTTTACTATAACTATTTATAATAAATATATTTAATAAATTTAAAATTTATAAAAATGGTAGCAAATTCTAAAATTAAAATATTTGTAATTATTTTAATTTCAAATTAAATATTTAATTACCTACATTATTCAAGACTCAAGTTGAATTTGTATTATGTCATTATATTATTTACTTATAAATCAAAATAATTATTTAATTACTCTTTAAATACATATATAATTATGTTCCCAATGTTTCTTTGTCTTTTACCCAGAAAAAATATAAATAAATTTATTTAAAATAAATAGTTTTAATTTAACTATAATTAAATTTTACAAAATAAATAAAATGTGAAGAGAATTTTAAGAAATATAATAACAATATTTATTATTTATTATTGTTATTGAAATTTGCAAACAGATACGCAATAAATTTATATAGTCACAATTAATGGTATAGGAATTCCAAATCATTAATGCTATTAAAAAGTAAATTCACATGTGTTAATAACTCAATAGAAAGCCACATAATAATGAGGACATTTATGTAAATTCATTTAGAAAATTGAATTCAGTCATTTTGAATAAGATTTCAGCGCAGGAATTTTATCTGAACAATTCAGACATAATTCACTTAAATTCAGATATTTTTTTAAAAAATAAATACTTTAAAATAACTCATCAGACCTATTCAATATTAAGTTGAAAAAATAAACGTCCCTAATTTAAGTCTGTTTTAAATTTAATTTGTTTTCCCACAGATTGAATAATGGAGAGACATTATCTTCAAATATCATCAAAGATTATAAGTTAAATAGGATTTTTGGAGATCTTAGCAAACTAAAGACATTGTACGAGATTATAGAGACAAATGAGGTTTGAAATCAATTACTTAATTAAATATCACTTTTATTTACATTTATTTCTTTGCTAAATTACTCTATGTTTTTAACTGCAACTTGGAAAATACATCACATATGGAAGGATTGACAACATTAGAAAAGAATTTGGATGGTTTGACTTTATATGTTGGGTATGTAGGAAAAAAGTTATTGGCGAATCGTCACGTTTTTGGTGCAAAACATGTAATTGCATTGTCGAAAATGTAGTCCAGAGGTAATACTATATTTTTTTTAATCATTATAAACTTATTGATTTTTTTTTTTTAAATAAAAATGTAACATTTAGCATCTATTAATGGGTATTGTAGGTTTAGAGTTCATTTATAGGTATTTGATAACAGTGGAATGATCACTGTTTTATTGTTTGATCGAGAAGTTGAAAAGCTCATAGGAAAATATATATCATATTTTAAGGTAGAGCGAGAGTATTTTATTGCTTTATATTGTATATACTTAATTATATTGTTAAGTATAATTTATTACTTGGCTAATCTAATATACCATCTTTTTTCTATCTGTATAGGAAAATAGTGATGTTATGATCGTGCCTGCGGAGTTAGACATCTTAATTGGTAGAAAGTTCCTTTTTAAGGTGGACAAAAATTACTACAGTATATCTAATAACATTTACTGTGTTGAATGTCTCACCGATAGTTCACATTTCATCCTGGACCATGTTAAGGAGTTAACCAAAATTGAGGTTTTTATTTATTTATTTTTCTGTTGGATATATTTAAATATTTTTATGCATTACACTTAATAAAACATGTTTTAATCTGGGCGGCTTCAAAAAACTCTCGACATAAAGAACAAATATCTTATGGAGCTAAGCTTAGTACTACTCAGAATAATGATCTGGTGAACATTCATACTTTGTCTCATTTAATTCTATTATTACGCTCTATTAATTAAACTAAATCAATTTAGATTTAATCAAATAATTAAAAGAATCATTTATTAATAAAATGGTGTTATAGTAAATAATAGTGTTATGGTTGATGAATTGTGATTCAGCATGAAGAAAGAAGTAGCACTACCGAATGCACACCAGCAAAAAGGAGTACTTCTGAAGTTGATTTAGTGTCAAAGGCTATGCAGTATAAGAGACATGGAAAACGGAAAAAAAAATACAAATGATCAAAAAGTGCTTTATGATGATGACTAACTGTTTGTATGGTTTCTATCGACAATTTGAATTATTATTATTATTATTTTACTTTATAAACATTATCGATATATAAATTATTATTTCATAATTAAAATTTTTAATTGAATATGCAATATTCTTTTATTTTAAATAATATTTTCTTAAATATTATTTATCATATAAAATATATATTATTTTTTAACACAATTTATTAACCTACTTTATTTATATGCTATTTTTATGTACAAAAAAAATCATAATGCGAATTACATAATTTATATATTAAATATAATAATTTAATTTGAATTTTACATTTTAGATATTAAATATAATAATAAATATAATTAATTACTATTTAAGACAAATAAAATTTGAGGTAAAACATTTAATTTTTTTAATTATATTTTATTTTAGGGTTTGGAATTTGATTTAGGATTTTAATTTAATTTTTAATTCATTAGAATTACAATTTTATGATTTTGATTGTTAACTTAATTAAATTAAATATAATAATAAATATATTTAATTACTATTTAAGACATAAATAAAAGTTGAGGTAAAACATTAAATTTTTTTTTAATTATATTTTATTTTAGGGTTTTGACTTTGATTTAGGATTTTAATTTAATTTTTAATTTGTTAGAATTACAATTTTACGAATTTGATTGTTAACTTAATTAAATAATTTGAATTGTTTTAAAAATTTCAATTAAACAATAAAAAAAATTAATTGTACTTTGTCAACTCACGTGACACCTATACCAATGGTAGACTCAAAGTGTGGGTTTTCTTCATAGCGTATGCATTATTCCCGAGTGAGTTGAAATTATAACCAACATGTGACTCCTTAAAATTAACAAAATTGATATATATATATATATATATATAATTTTAGCTTACTTTGAAATTACAATTTGTTAATTTCATGTTACAATTACTTATCTCATTTTTTTAGATTTTTAAAATATATTTTTGCAAAAAAAGTAAATAAATAAATCAAATTAAGCATAAATTTACATTAAGATATAGTATTTACTAATTCCATAATAAAATAATAATATTTTCCGCCATTGAACCCTCTCCTCCAAAATACATAAAATATACAAAAAATTATTTTAATAAATTCGTAATCTCAAAGATATATATATGATTGTATATATAATATCAAAAATATAAACTAATAATATAATTTGGAAATAATATTGGATTTGATTTTATTTCCTACATTTTTTAACTAATATTAGATTTTTACTTAAAAAATTTACAAACATTAATGTCATTGATTTGAGCATGAAAATTGCACTATATAATCATATGACGTTATATTAAAAGTTGTCTTAACCTTTTCAACTCTAGAGGAGAAGATTTTCATAACGGTATTTCTTTTCTCTTAACTTATTATAGTTTTTTATTATAGAAGCACCACTATTTCTCACGCATTATCTATATTGTTGTCAGGTTGTCTCATATATTGTAGGATGGCCAAACAAACTGATTTGTTGAAGGATGTTGAATATTCATGACAAAATTGGGATATCAAGGTTCGGATCCTAAGGATATGGAACAACAAATATGTGAGCCAATCATATGGACCGACTATAGATATTCATATGGTCGACTCTGAGGTAAATATTATATTCATTGTTTGATTTATATGTCTTGGAATAATTAATTTCATATTTATATCTTACTAATCTCTCACTACATAAATTTATATAGGGTACTGAGATGTGGGGTACATTCCCAAAGAATCAGACAAATAAATTTAAAGACATCGTAAAGGAAGAAAAAAATTTTAGTATCAAAATTTTTTTTGTTGGGATGAATACCGTAAGGGACCGACAAACAAAAGTTTCTAAGTATAAATATAAATTGAATTTCGACCGTAGAACTATAGTAAATGAGATTGATGATGTTACCTTCCCGCCTCATGCATTCAACTTGAAAACATTTGCCAGTATTAAAGATGCAATTGATATGGACGAGACTCATCTCTTTGGTAAGTGAATATTTGTAGCCTACTGAAGTATAATTATAAAATTAGTGACTTTAAAATAAGATGTTTATATTATTTTTTCTTAATTTAACAATTGTTTGTCGTAGATACAATCGGATTGGTAGTGTCTAAGACCGAGGTAGTGCATTCATTGATTAATGGTAAATCAACCAAACGCATTACTGTAGTGTTGGAGGATTTACGGTAAGTATTTCAAAAAATAAATTTATAATATTATATTTGCATCAAGATTAGGTATAATAATCTCAAAATTCTAATTGTATAAATGATTGTGGCAGGAAAACGACTATTGAGTGCATATTGTGGGAACAATATGTTGACCAGTTGCTAAATAGTGCCAATTTCGAAGATTCAAAACCTATCGTGGTGCTGTTGCAACTCTGCCAACTTAAGAAATTTAAGCGTACAATCTTTATCTCTATCACTCTCTGTTTATAAAGACTATATTAGTATTTGTTTATATATATATATATATATATATTGATACTAAAAGAGAAATATTTATTTTGTAGAAACCATCTCTCTTAGTAATTCATGGTGCGGAGAAACAAAATTGTGGATAAACGTTGATATACCACCTATCCTAAAATTTAAGCAAAAGTAAGATTTATTATATGACTACATATATTGAAATTAATTTTATTTTCGTTAATTTATAAAATAGTATTTATTTCCTCCAAGTAATACAAGTGTCATATAATTTTTAGTCTTTCTCAAATTCATGATGGAGAAGGTGTTTCTCAAGTTATTAGCACAATATCTGGATCAACGACTCTTTCCATTGGTGAAGAGTTGGCAAGCTCCCCTATAATTACCATTCAGAGCTTATTAGACCTTATATTGGTATGTTTTTTCAAATTGTTTTATATATATATATATATATTTTATCGCCTTACCATTATTAATTAATCGTTGTTAATTGTATTTATTAGGGTCAAATGGGATGGATTTATGGTACTATCGTAGGTCTTGCAGAGAGTGAAAAATGGTGTTATTTAGGGTGCAAAAAGTGTAATAGAAGTTTGAAAGCTATTGAGGGCAAGTTCAGTTGTGGTCACTGTAGTTCGACGCAGACTAAGGCTTTTGAGAAGTACACTCACAAAACATATTTAATCAAGTATCCACCGGTACCATATTTAAGTAATGCTTTATTATTTAAAATTGAATTCGTTGTAGGTTTGTGATTGATGCTAACGTCGTGGACTCCTCCGCACCTGTTACCGTGACTATTTGGGATCGTGAAGGGTTTCAAATATACGGAAAGACGGCAAGTGAAATGATTAAAGAAGCTCTAAATGAGGTAAGTATATTTAACAAAAACTGTTTATGTATGATGACAGATATATAATATTTTATTTTATTAACTATGATATATAATGTTTAAGGTATAAAAACTAACAAATGTAACAAATTTCTTTGTATAGGGTAAAGATCCTAAAATTTTCCCCGACAAGTTAAATGAAATAAGGGGTAGAAAGTTTTTGCTAAAGGTAATAGTTAAGTCTTCGTCAGGAAATGCTGGAGGTATGGCCTATCATGTTTTGAAATTAACGGAGGAAAAAAAACTGCTGCAAAAATTTGGAGAGGGATACAATGATGAATTCAATGACGTTTTTTTTTTTTAAATTTTTTTATTATATTAAATTTAAAATTATATAAAATTGAAATAAGCATTGGAATCCATATTTATTTATAATAATATTTTTCGATATTGTAGAATGGTTTTGAATATGTAAAGGTGGATGATGAAACTCCTTTGTCTTAGGTAAATATGTGAGAGTTTTTTTTGAGATATTGTTGAATGCATAATATATTATATTGTGTAAACATATCCTATGCCTAAAATTATAAATGTTATGAAATATTTTATTTTTCAGGAATCGATAGGAAATACTTCTGGATGGCTTGACTTAACTGTTAAAAAGAGGCTTTTTGAGAGTCCAATATCCTTGGAGGAAGATTAAGGATCCTCTAGCAAAGTTCCAAAGATAGGCACAGTTCATGGAAAAGAGCTATCTGTGTCCGCAATTGTCATGAAGCCTATCAAAGAGGAAAAGAAGTAGATTATCATGATTTGGGAAAATAACATTCAGTTTTATCTTTTTATTTTTTATAAACAATTTATGTCATGATTATTATAATTTTTTTAAAATTATTGGTTTTAATATTTGTTCCAATGACAATTAAATGCTAGTGATATTTATGCATATGTTGAACTATTCATTATATTATATATTATTTTTTTATTGTTATATTATTTTTTATACAATATAAATAAAAAGTAAACCTAAGGTTTGACAAATGAAGTTTAAATCATCTATGCAAATTAAAGAGCGAATTTCATTATGAATTAAAGTTTACAAAAATAATATCTCTAAATTAGTTTTTCTAAATAGAAAAAAAAATACACAAAACCTAATAAAAAAAAGTGCCTAAATTTTTTTTATAAATCATTTAATTTTAATTTTAGTTACTTTTATTGATTATATATATATATATATATTTTTATATATTTAAATTTTAAAATAAACCATATTTTTAAAATAATCATCACATCTTCGATTTTTACAGCACCATAACAAGTAAGTCTACCTAAACAAATTTACCGAGGCATAACAAGTGACATATAACAAACTGTTACATAACCATTTTTTTAAAATTACATTTTTAATTAATAATTAAATTAAATAAATGGGTATTCTAAAAAGAAAAACAAGTGTAATTAAAGAAATGCAGCACCATCATATTTTATATTAAATTAATCTTAAATTTTAAATTTTTATTAAATAAATTGATTTAATTTACAAATTTTACAAAATTAATTGATTTTATTGATCCGCAAGTTTTCTTTATACGTACGTTATAAATTATTATCTTTCCGCCTGTATAGTTTTAATGGGGAAAAAAGTTTTTATGATCTTAAAAAGTTATAAATAAAATATAAATATGAAATTAGAGGTATTTTTATTTTCGAAACTAGCAAATTGAAGTATGCATTAATGGTGTATTTTGACTTTTTATTTGATGATAAATATTATTAGTTGTGTTTTTGTTTTATTGGAATGATTTTTCAAATATAATATTTATCAATCAATTTATATTCAATTTCATTCTTTAATTGTGTAGTTATATTTAATTTTTTAAAATAGAATTGAAATGAAAATTTTGACATTTTAAGAATTATAATTTTAAATTATCATCCAAAATAAATTTTGAAAATAAATACTAAATAAATATTAAATAGATGATCATTATTAGAAATTATCATCCTAAATAAATATTAAAATATCATCTAATATATATACTAAAAATAATAAATAAATACATAGATGATTATTTAAATAAATTAAATTATTATAAAAATATTAAATAAATAGAAAAAAAAAAACAAAAATTAGAGTTTGATTCAACCAATAATAGTTTTAGATGTATCTTTTTCTATCTCACTTCTTTAAGTATCAACTCTAAATTTAATGTTAATACAATATATAAAAATTTTATTTGACTAATATATATTTATAAACAAACTTATAGTTATATTTTAATTTATTTTTAGCTATAATAATAGAATAAAATTATTTTATAATATACTATTTTATTATAATTTTATTCTATTTTTAGAATAAAAATAACATCGATTTTTTTATATTAAAGTATAATAAAATAAGTGATAAATAATATAATATGAAATTTATAAAAATAATATTTTAAACAAATTATATAACCAAAAAAATATAATGCGAATTACATAATTTATATATTAAATATTATAATTTAATTTGAATTTTATGATTTAGATATTAAATATAATAAATTGCTATTTAAGACATTAATCAAATTTGAGGTTAGACATTAACTTTTTATTTTAATTAAATTTTGTTTTAGAGTTTTGAATTTGGTTTAGGATTTTAATTTAATTTTTAATTTATTGGAATTTGAATTTTACGAATTTGATTGTTAATTTAATTAAATTATTTAAATTGTTTCAAAATTTTAAATTAAACAATAAAAAAAATAATTGTACTTTGTCAACTCACGTGACACCTATATCTATGGTAGAATCATTCTCCATAGCATATGGATTATTCCCAATAAGTTAATATGAATATAAATTTTATATCTCAAAATTAGCAATCAACATGTGATTCCTCAAATTGAACAAAATTGATATAATAATAATAATAATAATTTTAACTTACTTTAATAATTTAAGTATTATATTTTGTTAATATCATATTACATTTATGTATCATTGTTTTAGATTTTTAAAATATATTTTTGCTAAATAAAAATATTATATTAAAAATAAATTTAAATTAAGATATAGTATTTACTAATTCCATAAAAAATAATATTATTTTTTTCCTATCAAACCCTCTCCGCCAAAAATACATTAAATATACCAAATGTGTTTAAATAAACATGGAGATCTCAAAATATATACATATATGAAAATAATATTCAGCGAAGAGTTTTTTTTAGTCATATTCTTTTTGATATATTTGTTTTAGACATATTATTTAAAAATTTTAATTTTTAGGTAGCCAACTAGGTTTTCTAAAGAATTGAACTATATAAAAATAAAAGTAAAGACATGTTTTAATTATCTTTCAAACCCTAGAGAAAAAAAAAAATCTATTTTTCTTCTCAATTTGATATAGTGATCGCGAAGAAGAGTGGCTAAATAGTTTAAGTTTTGGTTGGACAAAGAATGATTTTGATATAGGTATGTCTTTTTTGTCGGCATGATTACAATTGATTGTTTGAAAAATAAGTATTTAATTATTTATTCTTTAACTTTTGTTTGATTAGAATACCTTACGAATTGATTGCGGAATACGTTTGCAAGGACTCAAAAAAGTGAGTCGTTCTTCAATCCTCCGAAGGTAATTAATTATATTGGAAAAATATATTAATTTTATTGAATCAAAATAAATAAATAAAAATTGTATAATTACCATACCTTCTTAGACACTGAATTAAGCATGTTGTGGCTAATTGTACGGACGATCACCCACCTTAAGAGTTTTATTACATGTGTTGGTTGTCGGAGTGAATATCAAACATGATACTGGTTTTAGATTTATTGATAGATGTAGATCGCAAGACGTGGAAGGGACGAAGTGCACTAAATTGATATTTTCTTAAAAATTAGTATCTCATCACATTGGTGGCGCTTCAACAGTATTTATCTCACGCTAAAAAATAAAAGTAATTAGGGAAAACTTATAATTTAGAATTATAATTTGTTAAATTCAATATAAAAAAATAATTAGACTATAAAGAAAATTAAATAAAAAATTATAATATTATTTCATACAATAAATAAAAATAATAAATTAATAAAATAATATGAAAAAATGAATAATAATAATCAAATAATGTAGGTTTAAATGGTGGATAGGAATTTTCTTTTAAACTCTTCAACTTTCTGGTGTTTTAATTTAACCATTCAATTGGACTTGACATGAATTTAAATTTAAACCCTTAAACTTGCTATTATTTTTTATTTGGACTCTCAAAAAGTTTCTGAAATAGAAATTAATTAAACTTATTTTTATCATGGGCTATTTTCATTTACATTGAAAATATTATAAGGAGGTGAAAAGAGTAGGACTTATTCTTCAAAAATTTAACATAATTATAATTAAGAAATATACTATTTTAATTGAATCAAATTAAATGAAATCAAGTAATGTACACTTAGCATACTTTTTGTGTAATCGATACATTCATATGTCCTAAATAATATTCTCATTAATGTAAACAATAAAATAAAACTAAATATTATAATAATATTATATATATTTAAAAAAATAAATCAAATATGACATAACATGCCTAATTTATGGCATTTTCATTTCGAGCATTTGTCTTCACTTATGATTTTATTTATGTTTTCAATGCATTTTATTTATGTTTTTTATGCTTGCAAATTTTCAAGGTAGAAAATTGAAATTTTATTTATTTATTTAATATAATTTATAGTGATTTTTATATTTAATATTTTGTACCCGTTATCAATATATTTTTCAATGTTTTAATTTTAATATAATGAGTTTTTAAAATTTTAATATATATATATATATATTGAATTTTAAATGACTAAAGTAAATATTTTATATTATTATAAATATAAGAAGGTAAATTAATTTTTTTTTAAAAACTATATTTTAATGTTCACTATTCTATGTTAGTAATGCATTTAAATAATAATTTTACTTTTCTAAAGATAATCTAACTAAAATTATTTACAAGTAATCTAAAAATAATTATTTTAATTATAACATTAGTTTTTCTTTTGATTATTTAAAAATACAAAAGTCATATAAAAAGTGATTTTGTTTTGTGTTTTTCAATATTAAAAATCTAGAGTTATTCTATTTTGATTTTATATTATTTTCTTATCTTCTTAGTAAACATACATTATATCATTTGGATATAAGACGATGGACTTGTCATCAAATGGAATGGATTGCAAAAAAAGGAAATATAATCAATCACCAAAGAGCAAGAAGTATCTGTCAACATTTTTGTAATAGGGTAAGTTTCTATTTTCAATTACATTTTTTAAGGATGATACATTGTTTCTTCATTTTTTCAATGTATATATATTTAATTTAGGCGATAATAAAAACATGTCATATTTCATGATAATTGATAATGGTATACATCTCATTTCACATCCGCCTATAATAATTTTGTACTAAATGTAGATATAATATTAAGAACAATTATCATTCTATTTATTTAAATAATTGTAGGGTACAAGGAAGTTCTATCCGCCGCAACACCACAAAATCTTAATTTAAGTCAATTATACTTTTATGAGGTAATGTTTTATCTCTCTCTCACACACATATATAATTAATTTATTTCATAATATTGCAAATGATATATATATATATATATACACATATATTTCATATTCAACTTTAGTATGACATTTTTTGGTATTTGATTGAATTCACAGCTAGATAACTCATCACCAAAAGAAGCAAGAAGATATAGAAAAGATATTTTGGCTGCAAAGAAAAGAAAATCGGATACTACATCTATCAGTGAGATTATTAGTATTTGTATCGTACCTAAATGATTATGATCATAATGATTCATGATGGTAGTCATTTCTTATGTGTACAATATTTTTGAACTTGTGATGTAGATGTCAATGTCAACACACCTACGGATGAGCTCAGAGAAAAAAATATTACTACTACTTCCTCAAGGATTGACAATGGTAGTAATAAAAGTAAATTGATTTTATATCTTTATATTCTTAATTAATTAATATATTTACAACATTATGTTCACAGGTCTTCACCATATGATATCATTAGGATCTTATGCATCATACAAGATGGTACGTATAACTTATTTGTATCTTAATATACAATTCAGAATAATGATACTGCTCCCTACAATTCGTAACAGAGGGAGAGATGACACCAAAAGATGCTTGCTGCCAGAGGAAAAGTTTTCTTGCTAATCAAAGGAGTAACACTTCAAATATATTTTTGCGTAATAATTAATATTTTATTAATATATATTATTTTCGATTAATTTGTATACATTTGATTTTATTGAAAAATTTGTTATAAATATATGGTATGTGTTATGTTGTGTAGCCACATGTGAAAGCAGAGATCAGTTTTCAAGTAATAGTGAAACCGGATCAGAAGAACCACAAAGGATGCCTTTCCTAGATATAACAAACTCAGACTATACCTTGGCTAAAGGGAAACGAATTGTGCAAGACAAAAGTGTTATGAAATCAGTAGCAAGAAGTTTGACTAACACCATTGAGGGTATTCCGGATTCCACTATGCATTCTATTTTGACAAAAGAAATCCCAATTTTGTCGTTGGCTGAAATCAAGATTGGTAAATTTGTATTCAATATTAATATTTATATGGTAGAGTTTTATCAAGCATTTTCATTTGAATACCTATCAAACTCTAATATAATGTAGGGAAAACTTCAAAGAGGCGAAAATATAAAGATGCAGCAAAAATTTGTTCGATGCAAGTTACTAATTCGACAGAGAATAATGATGCAGGATATGAGGACCATATGATGAATGTAATTACACACACATGTAAGTGAATGTGTTTATGTTTTCTATTAGATAGTAATTATAACCCCTTCATTCTATAATTTGTACTAATAACTAATTAAATTTTTTTTTTTTTAAAATGCAGCATACATGGATATAGGAGATGCTATTCACAAATGTGAATACTGCGGTGCTCTATTTTGGTATGGTGAGAGGCTTAACAAGAAAATTAATACCAAGAAACCAAAAATAGGAATGTGTTGCGGAAGTGGAAAAGTGAAACTACCTACACATAAATCTCCACCAGATATTTTGCGGCATCTAATACTTGGTGATGATATTCTATCCAATAAATTCATGAAGGATATCAGGATTTACAACTCGATGTATGCTTTCACGTCAATGGGTGCCAAGATCGACAAGAGTGTAAATGAAGGAAAAGGACCAAAGATCTACAGAATTTACGGACAGAATTACCATCGAATAGGATCCCTAATTCCATCTGACGGAGAACCAAAGTTCTCCCAACTGTACGTATATGACACTCAGAACGAAACCAAAAAAAGGCTCACGACAATTAGGTAAGAGATATTATATGCATGATTATTCTATTCTTCATAATCCTTAATTCTACTCACTTTTGTTATACATTTTGATTCCATTTATTTTATGATTATATAAGTGACAATTTTGACGTCAGCAAGCTACACGAGCAAATAATATCCGACCTTAAGAAAATGTTGGATGAGCACAACATCTTGGTTCAGACTTTTCGAACATACAGGGATAGACTTCGTGATTATGGAGAGGAGGATTTAAAAATGGTTTTGCTTGGAAAACGTTCAAAAGACGGAAGACAATACAGTCTTCCTACACACGATGAGGTTGCAGCTATATTCCCTGGAGACTTCGATGGGAATACACATCCTAGAGATATATTACTCGAGAAACATTCAGGAGAATTTAAACGTATCACGGAGTTAAGTCCATCGTATCTTCCATTGCAATATCCTTTGCTATTCCCCTATGCCGAGGACGGATATAGAGAAGATATAAAGTTGTGTCAGCCGAAGAAACAACCAATTAAACGAGTAAGATATACTATCACATCGATAAAATTTTTTAATTATAAAAATATTTTACATTGATATGTAAAATAAACTTACTTCCACAGGGTGTTGCATCAAAAAAGAAAGAGCAAGACGAAGAAAATGAGGTTGGCGTATATTCTAATGCAATATATATATATATGTATATTATCTTTTCAATCAACATTTTATATTCCCTAATTTTTACTATTGGAAAAAATATTTTTGGAATAAAATTGTAGGAAAATGACGAGACTGTTGAAAATGAAGACGAACCGTGGTCTGCAAATGTTAAAGGAAAATGTGTATCAATGAGACAGTGGTTCGCCTACCAAATCCAAGAAAGGTAGGACTTCAACATTTTCGTAAGGTGTGGAAGATTGACACAATAATTTATCGTGGACGGGTATACCATGGTAGAGACTTCACGTCTTTTGTACATACGTCTGAACCAAGTAAAATTGAGGAGAGATATGGATAAGGGTATCCAGGAGCACGTAGCGAGAGGTGATACAGATCCTAATAATCTTGGTCAAAATGTTGTATTACCGTCCAGTTTTACTGGTGGAGCAAGATATATGATCCAAAACTACCAAGATGCAATGGCCATTTGCAAATGGTGTGGATACCCGAATATTTTCATCACTTTTACGTGCAATCCCAAATGGCCAGAGATTGTTCGTTTTTGTGATCAGATAAATCTGAAGCCGGACGGTAGACCTGATATACTGTGCCGGATTTTCAAGGTTAAGCTGGATCAGATGATCAGAGATATAAAGGAAAATAAAATTTTTGACAGAGTGAAGTCACGTAAGTTTACTCTTAAAATTCAAGTTGAATCGCTAAAAATATTTTCTAATATATGTCACATAGCCATCTCAAATAAATCATAAATAAGTTCTATTTTATTTTACAGTTATATACACCGTTGAGTTCCAAAAAAGAGGACTTCCTCACGCGCACATATTGGTATTCTTGCATAAGGAAGACAAGTATGAAACGGGAGACTTTATAGATCGAGTTATATCCGCAGAGATACCTGACGACAGCACGGATCCGGAATATTATGAAGCTGTGAAGAACTTCATGTTACATGGTCCTTGTGGTCAGGGATATGAGAGGTGTCCATGCATGGAAAATGGTAAGTGCTCGAAGAGATTTCCGAAACCGTTAGTGGAGACAACGACTATAGATGAGGAAGGATACCCAAAGTATAGGAGGAGAGAGTCCAACAGAGTCATAGAGAAAGATGGTGCTTCGTTGGATAACGGCTGGGTTGTGCCTCACAATAAAGAGTTGTTGCTAAAGTACGGCGCTCATGTTAATGTCGAATGGTGTAACCAATCAAGATCCATTAAGTATATATTCAAGTATGTGAACAAAGGAAATGATCGAATAACTGCAGCATTCTACCTGAGCTGATCTGGGGAAAGCTCTGAGAAAGTTGTGGATGAAATAAGGTCTTTCTATGACAGCAGATACATATCGTCTTGCGAGGCCTTCTGGAGGTTAATATCATACGATATACAACATTGTGAACCCTCCGTTGAGCGCCTTAGTTTTCACTTGGAAGAACAACAAGGAATAGTATGGCGCGAAGGACGCGACCTTGAAGACGTCATTGATGAGGCAAAAGATAAGAAGACGAAATTCCTGGGATGGATGGAGGCGAATAAGCAATATGAAGAAGCCAGACAGATGACTTACGGTGATTTTCCTCAAAAATTTATCTGGAACCAAAAGAAAAAGGTATGGACTCCGAGGAAAAAATGATTTTCTATTAGAAGGCTAAATTATGCTGCACCGGGATGTGAGGAGTACTACTACTTGAGAATCCTGTTGAATTGGGTACGTGGTCCGACGAATTATGAAGAAATAAGGACTACATATGATGAGATCATTCACAAGACATTCAGGGATGCATGCTACGAATGAGGACTCCTAGATGACGACAAGGAATACATTGACGCTATTAATGAAGCTAGCTTATGGGAAAGTTCGAATTATATGAGGAGGCTGTTTGCTATGTTGCTTATGGCAGGAAGCATGGAAAGACCGGAACACGCGTGGTCCAAGTGTTGGAAGCATCTGTCCGACGATATTTTGTATAATGAAAGAAAGAGGACGAATCATTCAGGTAATATGAATATTTGGACATCATATCTAATGCATTTATTATATCGAATATTATGCTTATATAATTTAAGCATATTGTGCAATATTATCCTAATTTAAAATAATAAGCATATTGTGGAATATTTTTCTAATTTAAAATAATAAATGTGTATGCACACTAGCATGCTTAGAGCTCTCCGAAGATGAAATTAAAAATCTGGCACTTTTGGAGTTAGATGATATATTGCGTCCGTGCGGTATGGCTATTCGTGATTTTGAAACTATGCCTGCACCGAGTTTAGAAGGATGCGGCACCACGTATAATAGGCTATTACGAGCACAGATGAACTATACAACTGCTGACTTGAAAAGTGACCATGATAACTTTTTGAAGAATGCGACGGGTGAACAAAAACACGTGTACAACACAATCATTGATGATGTGAACAGTGGAAAAGGAGGTTTGTTTTTCTTATACGACTATGGAGGTACAGGAAAGACTTTTGTGTGGAAAGGTTTGGCTTCGGCTCTGAGATTGCAGAACCAAATTGTACTGACGGTGGCCTCAAGTGGAATCGCTTCCCTTCTACTGCCTGGAGGAAAGACTGCACATTCGACATTTTCCATCCCGTTGACACCTACGGAAGATTCAACGTGCAACATTCCTCTTGGAAGCCATAAAGCTGAGTTGCTCATGCAGGCAAAGTTAATCATATGGGATGAGGCACCGATAGTGCACAAGCATTGCTTTGAAGCAGTAGACAGGACATTAAAGGACTTGATGAGAACAGTTGACCCTAAATATGAGAGCCTACCATTCGGTGGTAAGACCGTTGTTTTAGGAGGAGATTTTAGGCAAATTCTACCCATTATACCGAAAGGTAGTAGAAACCAAGTAGTCAATGCAACGATAAATTCTTCATTTCTCTAGGGGTACTGCACGATTCTCATCCTGACTAAGAATATGAGACTCCAATCCATGACATCGTCTGTAGAGTCTTCTGCTCTTAAAAATTTTGCAGACTGGATTTTAAGTGTCGGTGATGGTACTGTCGAAGAAGAAAATACAGGAATCACCGAAATCGATATGCCTGAAGATATGTTGATAGAAGAATCTCCTAATCCGCTCGGTTCCATAGTGGAAGCAACATATCCTTCGTTCCATAGCCACTTTAATGATCCTATATACTTGCAGGAGCGCGCTATACTGGCTCCGACGCTGGATTTGGTGGAAGAGGTAAATGATTACATGACGTCGATGAACTTTAATGATGAAATGATTTGCCTCAGTTCAGATTCGGTGTGCCAATCGGATACAGTGACTGATGTATTTACTGACCTCCACACTCCAGAATTCTTGAATAGCATCAAGTGCTCGGGTTTACCGCTTCATGAACTTAAACTCAAAGTTGGTACACCTGTGATGCTATTAAGAAATATTGATCACTCGGCAGGATTATGCAATGGTACAAGGTTGATACTTACCAGGTTAGGAAAAAGAGTCTTGGAAGCTAAGGTCATGCAGGGTCCGACTGTTGGGCAGAAGGTGTTGATGCCGCGGCTTACATTGACGCCGTCGGATTCGAGACTACCTTTCAAATTTAAGAGGAGACAATTCCCTATCTCGGTGTCATTTGCAATGACCATAAATAAGAGTCAGGGACAATCTCTAAATAATGTAGGTCTTTATCTCAAAAGACCTATTTTTAGTCATGGTCAACTATATGTCGCTGTATCAAGAGTAACGAATCGTAAATGTCTAAAAATACTGATTTTAGACGAGCATGGTGCAATACAGAGAACCACAACCAATGCTGTATTCAAAGAAGTCTTCCCCTGACTATGAATATATATAAACTGTATGTCCTTCACTTCACTTCGGCGATATATCTCCTTCAGTCCACTTCAATTAAATAATATAATATGTTTTTATCTCTATCAAAATTTCTTTGTTTTTTATTTTTATTTTTATTATCGATTGATCAGGATATCATTTATAAATTATTCGATTGCGGTACATTTTTCATTTATTTATTATTAATTGTGAAAATTTTCAAAATAATGTATTCCGAATATATTTTATCACCCGTGCGTAACGCACGGATCCAAAAATCTAGTTATTATAAAAATACAAATAGCATATTGTCCCACATTGATTAGCCAGGAGAAGAAGGCTTAAGCTACATCATATAAAAACACATCAACTCCAACCAAACAACTCATACCTTTCTCGGCCTTTTGGCTAAGATCAAGTGTAGTATTTGTTCTTATCAGTTTAATATCTGATACGTGGGCCATTGGCCCACATGATATTAAATTTGTTTTTATAGGTGGAGGGGTCACCACAGTAGCTTGCTGCTGGACTCCTCAAGCGTCGCCCATGTGTTGCACTACTGCTTGGGCCTGGTGCACCCCTCCAAGTCTAGTCTTTAAGATATTTTAAGCCAAACAATCTGATGACATCAGATTGGCTAAATTTATAAACAATCTGTAGCTTGGAAAGATTTGCTAATAGAAACAAAGTATAAATATTGCAGACCGTCATCACAAAATGAAGCATATTTGAACATGTACTTACCTGGACAGTGTCAATTTTTACAAATCCCCTACATCAACAGCACAAAAAGATTATAATATGATGGAAACACACAGTAGAAATCAATCAAGAGCACAGTAAGACAGGTTTCACTTCAAAACGCCAGACGCAACATCTGATTTACCAAAGACATTAGTAAACTACTTCCCTAAAGCAATATAGCACACTTTCTCAAACAGCCCTCAGCAGTCAAATTCTATCACAATAGTATCATCAGAACTAGAATACAATGACACATATATACATTAGATCTTCAAAGTCATATAATAGTACCAATTCTTACTTGTAAAGTATGGAAGAGAGACATACTCCTTAGATCATAGTTTAACAACTTCTCTAAATTCAGTGCCATTTAAAGGTAAATTGACAAGATGAGTTTTACGGTTAGAGAAATTTCAATGCCTCAAAACATGAACCGCAAATAAGCTTAACCAGTTTCCATTTCCAAGGACCTCATGAGGATAAGCTGCAAATAAAGCAGCCCCGAAGGCTTTTACTAAGCTTTTAACTTTCTGAAGAGATCTGCTGCTGCTATTGGATTTCAATTTTCTATGATGTCGTGAAGATCAAGATAGTAAATATATGTAAAATGGTAAAAAGAAATAGAAAATTAGATTGAGAAAAATGAGCAAGTATCATAAACCCTTGTTTAGAGGTTAAACTCTGGCTTGATGCATGATTGCCACTGGAGCAACCGAAATAGAGAAAATTCATTTCATTTTGCTGCTTCATATGTCAAACAAGTATCACCGTCCAATTGTGCAAGTAATCGTTTGTTTATGCTGCTTAAAGCAGAAGCAATAAAATACTACATGACAGTTGAGACTAAAACATCTTCCTTGTGCATTGCTAAAATAAGAGCAAGCACAAAATTCGTTCTTTATATAGTTTAGTGAATGTACAGATGTCAATAAGAAGAAATGCGCCCTAGAACATTACCACATCGGGTACACACAATAACTTAAGCATCAAAATATTGTATAAAAAGATAACTGCCTCCAATTGAATCTCACTTACCTGGATAAGGTCAATAGGTGATCATAAGAGCCCATGGCCTAGGTTGATGGCCTTCATTGCACTTGGTTGGAGCATCAGCCTAAGGTCTCCCCAAAGTGGGAGAGCCTACATCATAATTTGTGCCAGTGGGGGCCCTGCGATCGCGCGGCCCCTGCCAATACTCAGTTTCAGTTCATTTATAGTTGTCTAGCATGCCATTTGGTGTAACTAAGCTGTTCATGTGCAAATAAATATAAATATATCATGCCAATTGTGTACCTTTCTTCTGAGAACTACAAAAATCCAACTGTGAAATTGAGCGCAGCCATAAAATCTATACACCCTAAAAATCTAACCTCACCTAAACTAAAACATGTTAAAAGGTTTTCAATCCTGAACACTGACTCAAACAAACTACAAGCTCCAGTGAGAATTTTCTATACACTACATAAATAGAAACTCTTTAGGCAAATGGATTCACAAACAGACTCCAGTGAGAATTTGAAGTTAATATCCAAAGTTCAGGAGAGATTTGAAGTACTCAGCTCTATCAAAACCCACCACTTTTCTTGAATTTTAAAGTCTGAATATACTACACAAAATGCATATATATACTATATGAGTTCTACAGTCTACTCCTACATTGAAACTGCATTGGAATTGAAATCAACAAAAGTAGAATTCATGACGAGATGTCAGTAACTAAAATCCTACTCGTGGAGCACTAGGCAGATCTATAGTTTAGCTATGATGCGGGTGATTATTGTTTGTAAAGGGACTGTATTGTACACATGTCAGAATTGGGAGTTATATGTCTTTAATTTGCTGTCATTTTGGGTTGCCTGATGGAGGGAGATGCAGAGTAATTTGGTGTGAGGCTAGAGACGTATCACATCTATTATAGATAAATCAGATTGTAAAGAAAAAATTGCATAAAATCATATTGTCCCACATTGATTAGTCAGGGAAAAGAAACCTAGCCTATTTGATATAAAATGACATCAATTCCAACCAAATAACTCATACCTTTCTCGGCCTTTTGGCTAAGATCAAGTGTAGTATCTGTTCTTATCAGTTTAATATCTGATACTTGGGCCATTGGCCCACATGATATTAAATTAATGCCAATGATATTAAATTAATTTTTATAGGGGGAGGGGTCACCACAGTAGCTTGCTACTGGACTCCTCAAGCGTCGCCCTTGTGTTGCACTATTGCCTGGGCCTGGCGCACCCCTCCAAACTCAGTTAAGTGTTTGTGAAGTTTTTAAGCTACAGTCTAATGTTAGTCTGATTAATGAGCTATATAGTCTTAATTTGTTATCATTTCATTCAGTCAATCCTATAACATAAGATTGGGTAACTTGAACTAAACTTGTATTTCAACTTTGATTATTTTCTCCCTACTAATTAAAACACTGCTTTTGCAGGACTGTATTGAAATGTCACATCTAGTAGAATATATATATTCAAAACCACCATCCATGAACTAAGAAAGAAGTTCATAAAGAGAAATCCCACATCGCCTACACACCAAGTCTAAACCAGCAGAATAGGATATAAAAACAAAAGCTATACACAGTTTGAACATACTTACCTGGACGGGGTCAATGGGCGATCAAGGAGACTCATGGCCTAGGTTGGTGGCCCTCATTGCACTTGGAGGGTGCACCACCCTAAGGTCTCCCCAAGGTGGGAGAGCCTGCGTCATAATTTGTTGTAGTGGGGGCCTGCGTTCGCGCGGCCCCTTTCAATTCTCAGTTTAAGATTCCCCATTAATCTGTTCAAGTATAGCAGTAGACATAAGAATTGTGTTCCAAGCATGGATTAATCTAACTGTAATGTTCTTTTAAGTAAATATCATGAAACTGTACTTTTATAACTTGTGTGTTCCTCCCCATAGCAAAAACACTTCTATCAAGTTCAGCTGTCGAATTAGTATCTCTTACACGTGTTACAAACCCTACATTATAATGTGATAGTACTTTCCAGGGAGCAAATTCTATAACAATAGTACCATCAGATGTAGAATACAGTAACACAGATGTTCATAGTTTTCAGATCAACAACAAACAAGTATATTTACCCAAATTATATACAGACCAATAAACTACAATCTACTACATATTTCATGTAACATGTACAGGGTAGTAGAAGGGAGACAAACTCCTGACATCATAAATTGACATTCTCTAAAGGTGAATTGACAAACAAAGGTTTTACGGTGACAGATTTCGATACCTTAAAACACGCAGCACAAACGAGGTTTCACCAGTTACCATTTTGGAGCGATTCATGAGGAGAAGCTGCAAGTGAAGAAACCCCAAAAGGCTTAACATTTTGAAGAGCTATTTCACTGTACTGTGCTATATATGATGAAACCCAAGAAATATCAAAAGCCCAGGAAACCATTTGCTCATACATTTATAATTTCATCAGAATATGGGGTCATTTCATTTCATGTGATGTATCCGGTGGGTCTAGTGTTGAAAACATGTGCTGCTGGTTCCAGTTATTCTCAGAGTAGTCCACGTGACTTTCGATTACAGTTCCAATCTGTCTCATCCCCATCTCTCAACTTGGATTTGGATAAAACTCCCAGTTTTGGCAAAATAATTAATTAAAATATTAAAGTAGTGACCTCCAATTCCATTCAAATATTAAGGGTTATTATTTAAAAAAAAAAAATAATTATAAATGATAAAATATGGAAAAAGTGAGCGTATGTATAGCTCTAGCATATCAGTTAGAGGAAGCTAATATAATATTGATCGACACATGAAAGTAGGAAGAGGTACAGAGAAGTGAAGAGATCCATGTCTGTTCATATAAGCAAATCAATCAATGCATCAGAATTTCATGGACTTGTCAACTCTCACTGCTTTGCTTTGTTTTAGACAACACATGCTAATACTATAATGCTATGTTAATGACACATTTTGCCTCGCACAAATAGCTCCTCTGTTGATAAAAGCTAAACTCTCTTTGCTGCTCTCACGTGCTCTTTTCAATGTAACTATCATGGATTCAAACTTATTTCCAATTTTATAGTTGGATATCACATAATAGAGTCAATTTTGCTGAATGAAGAAGACATGATATGGGTCTTCTGTTCTAAAAGAAATGGAAAAGGTAAGATACTTTGTATGATCTATGATGCTATGCTATGCTATCTGGATTTTGAGCTATATCTATAGTAGCAGTATAGGCCATATAGCTTTTCTTGTTAGGTTTCTTCTTCCGGCTTAAGGGCTCAGCATCACCCATGAACTTTTGTCTCTTCTTTTTCTCTCAATCAGATCAGATACCATCTTCCAATCTACACACTGCCTACCAACAATTTTTCAGTGTTAATGCCAGGATCATTTTGAAATAATATTTTTATAATTCCATAATGTCCTACTTATTATAAATATATTTGATTTAAATATAAATATTGAAATGTAAAATCAATTTAAAAAATTTACATTCTAAATTAAAAGAATTAAAGTAAAATAATAAATTTATTGATGATTATATTTTTCCATTTTTAAATATAAAATTTTTCATGGATTTTAGTATTAAAAATTCGCATAGATAAATTTTAAAAAATAAAATACCTCTTTTTTTTTTATTTAAGAAAAAAATTTTCCATTAGATTTGAACGAGATAGTAAATCTAACTTTTAAAAAATCATTTATTTCAACTAAAAAAATCTTAAATAATTTAAATAAAAAATTAATCAATTATTTATTGGACTGAATTAAATTGGTAGACAGTTGACACTTCTCATCTCAAATCAAGCACTTAAATTTCTTACTTTATTAATTTTATTTTTTTTACAACCCAATTTTTTTATAGTACTATATTTTAATTTGGATTATTTTTTTAGTTCTAAATTTTTAAACTTTGTTTATTTCTGTTAGGAATAGAGGAGACAGAATAGCACCAACCAGAGTAGAAACAGAACAACAAAGTATGGAAAGTAGAAAGAGACACAAGAGATTTAACGTGGTTCGGCAATGTGCCTACTCCACGAAGGAAGAGAATAACAATCCACTATAATGATCAAAGGGATTACAAGATATCACACAAAATAGCCACAAAAGGCTACACTCAAATCTCACAACCCAAAGCACCCAAACTAAAACCCCTAACTCTCGAATGTGTTTCCCACACTCACAATGTGAAATTCTCTTTAGAACTGGATGTTTTCTTCTTTGTGAGACGCCTCTATTTATAGTGATCACAAAACCCACTTTCCTAATAGTTTCTTTCCAATAAGGAAAAGTAAACCATAACAATTGGGAAAAACAAATCTCCTCAAATTAGGAAAACTAGCAAATAGGAAATAGATCCAAAAACCAAAATAGAAATTCCTTCCAAAAAAGGATTCCTAGTGAATCAAGTAATTTAGGATTCCTTATGATTCAAGGCATCCTAACAAATCTCCACCTTGACTTGAATCACCTCAACTTTTCTGAATCTTCTTTCTTTGATCACTATCAATTATATCTTCACCTTGACCCATAAACAGACTTCGAATTGTCTTCCTCTTCCTTGTATCCCGTAAGGGAATCTTAACGATCACAAATTCCAATCAAGCTCAAACAATGCTTAAACTTGATTGTAGATAAGGACTTGGTTATCATATCAGCAGGATTATTTTCAGTACCAATTTTCTGAACCGTAATATTACCTTCAGAAATCACATCTCGAACAAAGTGGTACTTGACGTCTATGTGCTTAGTGCGTTCATGGAACATTTGATCCTTTGCTAGATGAATCGCACTCTGACTGTCACAATGGACTGCCGTCACCTTCAAATCTTCGCTGAGTTCACCAACCAATCCTCTCAACCAAATTGCTTCCTTTACAGCCTCAACCATGGCCATATACTCGGCCTCTGTTGTTGACAAAGCAACAGTCGCTTGTAAAGTAGCCTTCCAACTAATTGCACAACCTCCAAGAGTAAAGACATCCAGTAATCGATCTTCTTTTGTCAAGATCACCGCATAGTCCGAATCAACGTAACCAACAACATTCCCTTTGTCTTACCAAACTCCAAGCAAACATGAGTAGTACCCTTCAAATATCTCAATATCCACTTCACAGCTTGCCAATGTTGTTTTCCAGGATTAGCCATGTAACGGCTAACTAAACTAACAACATGTGCGATATCGGGACGAGTACACACCATTGCATACATGATACTACCAACAGCATTAGAGTAGGGAACTTGTGACATATATTCTATGTCCTCATCAGTTTTTGGTGACAAATCAGCAGAAAGCTTAAAATGAGAAGCTAATGGAGTACTTACCGGTTTTGCGTCTTTCATCCCAAAACGCTCAGCAACTTTCTCTACGAAGCTTCTTTAAGTTAAGTAAATTTTACCGGCAGCTCTATCTCTCTTAATCTCCATTCCCAAAATTTTCTTTGCTCCTCCTAGATCTTTCATCTCAAACTCACCATTCAACTGATTTCAAATTGTTGATCTCAGACTTATTCTTGGCAACAATTAACATGTCATCGACATATAAGAGTAGATAGATATATGAATCATCAGATAACCTTTTGAAGTAAACACAGCTATCAGAATGACTCCTTGTGAAACTATGGGCTATCATAAACGAGTGGAACTTCTTGTACCATTGTCGAGAAGACTGCTTTAAGCCATATAATGACTTCTTGAGTAGACAAACATGGTCTTCTTTTCCTTCAACTTCAAAACCTTCCGGTTGAGACATGTATATGGTCTCTTCAAGTTCACCACGTAAAAACGCAGTCTTCACATCTAGTTGCTCTAACTCGAGATCATGAATAGCAACTAAACCAAGCAAAACACGAAATAGAGCTATGTTTAACAACAAGTGAAAAAACATCATTGAAATCAATACCTTGCACTTGACTATAGCCCTTTGCAACCAAACGTGCCTTGTATCTTGCTTTCTCGACCCCAGGTATGCCTTCCTTTTTCTTGTAGACCCATCTACATCCAACGATCTTCTTTTCAATAGAAGGCTTTACTAGTTCCCAAGTTTTATTTTTATGAAGAGACTCCATCTCTTCTTGCATAGCCACCAACCACTTACCAGAATCATCACTCGAGACGGCTTCACTATATGTGATTGGGTCATCAGATTCTTCGATTTCTTGTGCAGCGACACAAGCTATGGTAACATAATCATCAAATCTCGAAGGCATTCGTCTCTCTCTTAAGGGCCTTCCTCTGGCAATGATTTCAGTCTCTATCTCATTTGGCTTTTCATGATTTTCGGATGGAGACTCCACCCTAATACCTTGCATCTTTTTGTTCTCCTTCTCAGAACTCTCCACCTTAGTGTCAGAACTAACACTTTCCTTATTTGGATGAAGCATGGTATTCTCATCAAAGATGCAATTTCTGCTAATTATGGATTTTGGTGTCTTTGGATCAGTAAGCCAAACTCTGTATCCCTTCACACCATTCGGATAACCCAAAAATATGCCCTTCTTTGACCTAGGTTCTAACTTTCCATTGTTCGAATGAACATAGACACGACATCCAGATATCCGCAATTCAGAATAATTAGCAGGTTTACCAGACCATACCTCTTCAGGAGTCTTACACTCAATTGACGCGGATGGAGAACGATTCACCAAGTAATAAGCTGTCGCTGCAGCCTCTGCCCAAAAATCTTGCGTCAATCCAGAATTACTCAGCAGACAACGAACCTTTTCCAAAAGGGTTCTATTCATGCGTTCGGCTACGCCATTCTGTTGGGGTGTCCCACTAACTGTGAGATGTCTCACTATGCCCTCTTTTTTGCAGAATGAATTAAATTCCCCACTACAGAAACTCCAACCCATTATCAGTTCTCAAGCGCTTAACTTTCTTTCCAGTCTGCTTTTCAACTAATGCCTTCCAATCTCTGAAGGTCTCAAAAGCTTCAGACTTATTCTTCAAGAAATAGACCCAGAATTTTCTTGAAAAATCATCAGTCAATGTCATCATGTAACTTGAACCACCTTTTGATGCAACACGTGATGGTCCCCAAAGATCAGAGTGAATATAATCCAACGTACCTTTAGTTTTGTGTATTCCAGTGCTGAAGCTGACTCGTTTGTGTTTGCCGAAGACACAATGCTCACAAAACTCCAAATTGGATATATTCCGATCACCCAAAAGACCCCTCTTACTCAGCATTGCCATGCCTTTCTGACTCATATGTCCAAGTCTCATATGCCACAATTTCGTAGTATCTGTTTCGTTTGTAGAAGAAACAGAGGCGGAACCCATAACAGTAGACCCCATCAGATAATACAGCCTACCAAATTTCTTTGCCTTCATAACTACCAGCACACCTTTACTAACCTTCAGAACTCCACCTTCACCAATGAATTTGCAACCAGTATCATCTAAAACAGATAATGAGATAAGATTTTTCTTAATATCAGGAACATACCGAACGTCTACCAATGTTCGAATCACGCCGTCATGCATCCTAATCTTCACAGAACCAATACCAGAAACTTTACAAGGTTGGTCGTTGCCCATTAACACAACACCTCTTTCGGATTCCTCGAAAGAAGTGAACCATTCTCTTTGCCGGCAGATATGGAATGAGCACGCAGAATCAAGAATCTACCCTTGATCGGATCTAGTATTATCATCAATGACTGTGTAGACATCACAGTCTTCATCCTTATCTTGCACAACACTGGCTTCTGGAGGTTTCTCTGATTGTTGACTATTTTCTTTATTCTTTTTTTGAAGAGTCCAACAATCCTTTTTGATGTGTCCTTTCTTCTTACAATAATGGCAAACCACATACTTGGACTTTGATTTTGATCTAGAGCGATTTTTACCAGATTCTCTAGATTCGGGTCTTCCTCTAACCATTAAACCTTCAGCAGGATGATCTGCTCGGTTTTTGGACATCTGGTTATCAAATAACTCCTTCGAATAAAGTGCCGATTTGACGTCTTCCAACTTTAGAGAAGTATTACTATAGATCAACGTCTCTCTAAAGTTCTTGAAAGAAGGAGGTAGAGAATGAAGTAACATGAGGGTTTGATCTTAATCTTCATACTTGATGTCCATGTTAGATAGATCCATTACAATAGAAGAGAATTCATCAATATGAGACTTGATGGACGTACCTTCTGCCATCGACAGGTGTATAAACGATGCTTGGCGATCAATTTTGTAGTGAGATTCTTTGTGATATATAGAGCCTCCAATCTATCCCATAATCCTTTTGCAGTATTCTGATCGATAACCTCTCTCAGAACCTCATTAGACAAACACAATTGGATCATGGATAATGCTCTCTCATCTATCCCCACCATCTTCTCTTCATCCCACGATTTGGGAAATTCTTCTTTCTTCAAAAGCGCCTTCTGCAATCCATGATGTGTCAGAATTGCTTTCATCTTGACTTTCCACATAGCGAAACTCATGTTTCGATCGAACTTCTCGATATCAAACTTTGTTGATGATGTTGATGCCATGACTAAACCCAACTTATGCTCTGATAACCAGTTTGTTAGGAATAGAGGACAGAATAGCACCAACTAGAGTAGAAACAGAACAACAAAGTATGGAAAGTAGAAAGAGACACAAGAGATTTAACGTGGTTCGGCAATGTGCCTACTCCACGAAGGAAGAGAATAACAATCCACTATAATGATCAAAGGGATTACAAGATATCACACAAAATAGCCACAAAAGGCTACACTCAAATCTCACAACCCAAGGCACCCAAACTAAAACCCCTAACTCTCGAATGTGTTTCCCACACTCACAATGTGAAATTCTCTTTAGAACTGGATGCTTTCTTCTTTGTGAGACGCCTCTATTTATAGTGATCACAAAACCCACTTTCCTAATAGTTTCTTTCCAATAAGGAAAAGTAAACCATAACAATTGGGAAAAACAAATCTCCTCAAATTAGGAAAACTAGCAAATAGGAAATAGATCCAAAAATCAAAATAGAAATTCCTTCCAAAAAAGGATTCCTAGTGAATCAAGTAATTTAGGATTCCTTATGATTCAAGGCATCCTAACAATTTCATCCATTTTATGTAATTTTTTCTATTTGCTTAAAAATTTATATATTGTAACAACAGTTATAATTTGTATAAAACATATTATATATATATATATATATATAGTACATCTTCTATAATAGTTTATTTAAATATATTATAATATTTTTTTAAAAAAATTAAAAAAAATTTATAAGATTTGAATTTGAATAGATTAACTATTATTTTACTTGAAATTTTGGTTGAAATCTTCTTGGTACGAGATTTCAATATACAAAATAAATTGTGGCTGTAGTTTTTTTTTATAATAAATATTTTAAGAAAAAAAAATTATAATATTAACTAAATAGTTTAATAATTAAATAAAATAATAATATTGATAATATTATGTAATTTTATGAATAAAAAAATTATAATTTAATCACTAGCAGGATACGTTTTGCACTTTTCAATAAATAAAAATAATATCAAAATGCTTGTCAATATTTTTTTAAAATAGAAATTCAATCAATGGTAAATATATATATATATATATATATATATAGATATAGTCGTGGAAAAATTTTATTTTTACGTCATAATACAATTATACACTTGTTTTGAAAAGTTTATAAATCTGAACTTTAGTCTTTACTCCATAAGTCATTCACAGACTATGATTGTAATTCACGGTACTTCACAGAATCTGTGAATGGTGAAATTAAAAGGTATTTTGGAAAACTCGGCTTATGAAATGAAAACCAAATTTTTAAAAGTTTATTTTTGTATATTTTTTTAAAATATATCTATAATTATATTTTTAATTTTAGAAAACCCATTTAAAAGAATTTCGCAATAATACTATAATTTTTAAAAATAAAACTTTAACTATGCATTCATGGTGGATGCACATACTTACCTGCCATAAATTTATTGGGATATAAATTTACTCATACTAAATAATATAAATTAATAAATACCGAAATAAATTAATTTTTTTCATAACTTTTATGCAAAATTTTGTACTTTTAAAATTTAAAAAAAAAACATTAAAATTTACTTTCACCGGAAACATATAATTTTATAATTAAAAAAACATATAATTTTTGGCCTTTGAGTTAATAATTATATCCATAATTTTATATTGAATTGACTTTATAATTAGCTCCTAATTAATCTAAATCATCAACCCCCTAAATAAAACAAGAGCATAACAATATTGACCAATAGTCAGAGATAATTTGGTTCCAATTTTATTTTGTAGATCTTATCTATTATTATAAAATAATTTTATAATTAAATAATTTAAAAAATTTATAATATTAATAAAATTATATAAAAAAATAAATTAAATACTTGAAAAATATTGATTTACTTTAATAAATTTTTTAATTAAAAAAATAATTTAAATTGTCCTATAGTATGAATTCTCTAATTAATGAGTAAAGATGAAAAATATAAAATATAAGAAGGATAGGTTAAAATTCGCGCATATATATATATATATATAATATATATTTATATATATATATATATATAATTCCATAAAGATTTCTAGAAATATCCGATTTTAGAAATATAAAAAAGAGCATTTAAACTTTAAATTTAATGTTGATCAAGATAATTATGTAATGTTTTAAATTAATCGTATTAAAAGAAAACAAAGAATGGTTAAAATAGTCTAAATAATAATAATAATAATAATAATAATAATAATAATAATAATAATAATAATAATAATAAATCCATATATACTAACCTATTGTGAATTAGTCAAAATATTTCATTTTTTTTTAATTTTAAATATATAATTAATTTTGCAAAGTGTCACCGTGTTGTTATTAAATTTTAAGAAGGATAATTTTTAAACTTAAAATTAATTTTTGAAATTGCAGGTTTGTTTCAAAATATTTATAATTACTAATTATTAAACGCTTCACTCTTTTTCTTTTTTTTTTTTTTTTTATGAATTTATGTTGAATCATATTTTTTATAATGAATTTTAAAAAAAATTAAAGAGTAATTGAAAAATAATAAAATATATAAATGAGTAGATGATAATATATTAAAATTATATATATATATATGTATATTTATATTAAATTATAATTTTTAATAAATTGGTTCACTTTATTTATTTATATATTTTTTTTATATCCTTAGAATGAAATTTAGAATGAAATTTGAAGGTGGTATTTGGCCTTATTTTAAAAGGATATAAAGATTATTATATCAAAAATTTACTAAAATAACAGGAACCATTGTTTTTTATTATTATTATTTTGGCAAATTTTTATATATCTTTTAGATTTAGTAATTTTTTAAAATAATAATACGGTGATAAATTAATTTATTGACAAAATTAATATAAATTATATAGAAAATAAATTTAAATGAAATAAGACAAAATTACAAATGTAGAATGGCACCTTTTGCCATTCCAGCATTAAATGCTGCTGTGTGTATACTATATATACCCTCTGTTTGTTGGTCATTGTTGTCTCTGCTCTCACTCTCACTCAATCATCATGATCTTGATTAAGTTCTCTTGTCTCTTCTTCATCATTGTACTAATTTGCAATGTTGGCCAATCAGGTTGGTATTTTTGAGCACTTCATATGCATATTCCATAAGTTTGTTTGTGATTTTGATTATGAGTGGTGTGTTGTTGTTTGTAGTGGGTGGTTGCACAAGCAGAGACTTGAGCATATCACAGAGCACAGTACCAAAGTCAGGAATTCCAGAATACACGGTTCAAATAGTGAACACTTGTGTAAGTGGATGTGCTCCTTCACATATTCATCTCCATTGTGGTTGGTTTGCTTCTGCAAGAATGGTCAATCCCAGAAGCTTCAAGCGACTCTCTTTTGATGATTGTTTAGTCAATCATGGGCTGCCTTTGAAGTCTGGTCAAATCATCGCCTTTACTTATTACAACACTTTCATGTACCCTCTCTCTTTCAAATCCGCCAATTTTTGTTAGAAAGAAAACAGACCCACCTTTTTAACTGAGATAAATTGTTGATGGGAATTGAATTTGGTTTCTTCAATCTAAAAACAGCTTTTGTTTTTGGGTATTTATTGTTTAGAAGTCAAAAGCTGTGAGAGTGTCTCATTTGTATTTGTGGGTACATCGAAGAAAAGAGGTGTTTTGATTTTGAGTGTGTCGGGTCTTTTTGTATAAATAGAATAGGATGATTGAAGGCAGGTCAGGTCCTGAGATCGTGTCAGGAATTGTAGGGAGGGAGGAGATGAAAGTGAATAAATAGAAAACAGGGCTCACTGCTCGAGGACATGAATTTGGAGAGCTAGGCTTCAAAAGACGAAGAGGTATTTGGAAATTCATGAAGTGGACAAAGCAAAACATATATGCACTTGTGAAGGTGAAGTTTCATCATAATCACATCTAACAAGCAAAATTATCCCACGCAAACATCCATATTCTTAGGTAAAGAAATTTAAACACTCACCGTAATAGAATTGAAGATTACCATTTTGACACATGCACGTCAAGTGTATTTTAATTTTATTAACATTGAGCTTTACAATCAAACATCATGTACTAATTTCAGAGGCCAAAATTATTGTTGGACCTTAACATATCATGTGGCCCAGAACTGTAGGCCCAGATATTGAGCCCAGCCCAGTACAATGGTTGAGTTAACCGCCAAACTCTGTTGAACTCACATTGATCAATTGTAGGTTTGAAGGCTTTGAATTTCTAAACCGTTGCTTCCATTTTACACGTCCACTAAATTTGGTACTTGTCACTTCTCCAGTTTCTCAATCTAATTGTCTAGTGAATTTCTGCAACAGCAGGGGTGGGTGTCTTCACTTGCAGCTTCTCCTCCAAAGTGGAAACTGGGTTAAGCTTTTACATTTGCTGCAAGTTTTAAGGTATCAAATTTTCTATAAATGTAAAACCCACCTAGTCAGTTTAAACATTCAATGGTTTGTGGATTTTGGAATCTTGTCTTCTTAGGTCGTAGTTGTATCAGTTATTTGTCTATATCTACACCCTAGATGGATTTACTATTTGAGTAATATTGTTGTTGACAGAATACAACCCTCAGCTCCATGCCGAGGGAGAGGGTTTGTGCTGCTAATGCTACATTGCTCTAGCTCTGGGGAGAAAAGTGTACTGGTTGGCTTTGACGTTTTTGCTGGTAGCTGCTATACATTCTGAGGAATGAGGGCTGAGAATTGACATGAGGCAAGTATATTCAAATTTTGACAGCACTATATGGCTCAATCACTGTGTTTGACAAATGTTGGATTTCTACTGTGTACTTTAATAAGAAAAACCTAACCCTTACATAATTGCAATAAGTGAACATGTTATACAAACAACCATTAGCTTGGAACTTAGATTGGAGGGGTGCCGCCAGGCCCAAGCAGTAGTGCAACGCATGGGCGACGCTTGAGGAGTCCAGTAGCAAGCTACTGTGGTGACTCCTCCCCATAAAAAAATAAATTTAATATCATGTGGGCCAATGGCCCACGTATCAGATATTAAACTGATAAGAACAGATACTACACTTGATCTTAGCCAAAAGGCCGAGAAAGGTATGAGTTATCCAGTTGGAGTTGATGTCATTTTATATCAAATAGGGTAGGTTTCATTTTCCTGGCTAATCAATGTGGGACAATATGATTTTATGCAATTTTTTCCTTTACAATCTGGTTGTCTTTAATAGATGTGATATGTCTCTAGCCTCACACCAAATTACTCTGCATCTCCCTCCATCAGGCAACCCAAAAAGACAGCAAATTAAAGACATATAACTCCCAATTCTGACCTGTGTACAATACAGTCCCTTTACAAACAATAATCACCCACATCATAGCTAAACTATAGATCTGCCTAGTGCTCAACGAGTAGGATTTTAGTTACTGATATCTCTTGTCATGAATTCTACTTTTCATTTCAATTCGAATGCATTTTCAATGTAGGAGTAGACTGTAGAACTCACATAGTATATATGCATTTTGTGTAGTATATTCAGACTTTAAAACTCAAGAAAGTGGTGGGTTTTGATAGAGTTGAATACTTGAAATCTCTCCTGAACTTTGGATATTAACTTAAAATTCTCACTGGAGTGTTTGTGAATCCATTTGCCTAAAGAGTCTCTATTTATGTAGTGTATAGAAAATTCTCACTGGAGCTTGTAGTTTGTTTGAGTCAGTGTTCAGGATTGAAAACCTTTTAACATGTTTTAGTTTAGGTGAGGTTAGATTTTTAGGGTGTATAGATTTTATGGCTGTGCTCAATTTCACAGTTGGATTTTTATAGTTCTCAGAAAAAGGTACACAATTGGCATGATATATTTATATTTATTTGCACATGAACAGCTTAGTTAACACCAAGTGGCATGTTAGACAACTACAATGAACCTGAAACTGAGTATTGACAGGGCCGCGCGAACGCAGGCCCCCACTGGCACAAATTATGATGTAGGCTCTCCCACTTTGGGGAGACCTTAGGCTGATGCTCCAACCAAGTGCAATGAAGGCCATCAACCTAGGCCATGGGACTTTATGATCACCCATTGACCCCATCCAGGTAAGTGAATTTCAATTGGAGGCAGTTTTCACTTTATACAATATTTTGATGCTTAAGTCATTGTGTGTACCCGATGTGGTAATGTTCTAGGTGCATTTCCTCTCATTGACATTTGTACATTCACTAAACTATATAAATAACAAATTTTGTGCTTACTTTTATTTTAGCAATGTACAAGGAAGATGTTTTAGTCTCAACTGTCTTGTAATATTTTATTGCTTCTGCTTTAAGCAACATAAACAAAATGAAATGAATTTTCTCAATTTCGGTTGCTCCAACGGCAATCATGCATCAAGTTTAACCTCTAAAAGGGTTTTTATACTTGCTCATTTTTCTCAATCTAATTTTCTATTTCTTTTTACCATTTTACATATTTACTATTTTGATCTTCATGGCATCATTGTAATTGAAATCCAATAGCAGCAGCATACCTCGTCAAAAAGTTAAAAGCTTAGTAAAAGCCTTCAGGGCTGTCTTCATTTGCAGCTTATCCTCATGAGGTCCTCCGAAATGGAAACTGGTCAAACTTATTTGTGGTTTATGTTTTGAGGTATTGAAATTTCTCTAACGGTAAAACTCATCTTGTCAATTTACCTTTAAATAGCAATGAATTTAGTGAAGTTGTTAAACTATGATCTCAGGAGTATGTCTCTCTTCCATACTTAACATGTAAGAGTTGATACTATTGTATGACTTTGAAGATCTAATGTATATATGTGTCATTGTAATATACTTCTGATGATACTATTGTAATAGAATTTGTCTGCTGAAGACTGTTTGAGAAAGTTTGCTATATTGCTTTCCCAAAGTAGCTTACTAATGTCTTTAGTGAATCAGTGAAACCTGTCTTACTGTGCTCTTGATTGATTTCTATTGTGTGTTTCCATCACATTATAATCTGTCCCTAACTAATTTGTGCTGTTGATGTAGGGTTTATAAAAATTGACACTGTCCAGGCAAGTACATGTTCAAATTTGTATTTCTCATTTTATGATATGTCTATCCTACTGCTTCATGCTTTATGAATATTTATTTATTTCTGTGAAGACGGTCTGCAATATTTATACTTCGTTTCTATTAGTAGATCTTTCCAAGCTACAATATATAAGTTTAGCCAATCTGATGCCACTTTAAGACTAGACTTGAAGGGTGCGCCAGGCGCATGCAGCAGAGCAACGCAAGGGCAACGCTTGAGGTGTCCAGTAGCAAGCTACTGGGGTGACTCCTCCCCCTATAAAAAAAAATTAATATCATGTGGGCCAATGGCCCACGTATCAGATATTAAATTGATAAGAACAGATACTACACTTGATCTTAGCCAAAAGGCCGAGAAAGGTATGAGTTATAAGGTTGGAGCTGATGCCTTTTTATATCAAGTAGTGCAGTCCTCTATTCTTTTATTTAATCAATGTGGGATAAAATATGATATCTGTGTTTTTGAACTTCTCCTAGTTTTTTAGCCACCATAGATTATCAATGTCATGTTGTGGAAAATAAATACATAGCTTTATATTATAGCGGTTTTGGCCAGTTTATGTTAAAAAGTTTGCTATATATAGATTCTTCCTACTTGGAATCTTATTAGCAGCTAAGGAATTTTGAAAGACAGGAAATTTTTTTACTGGGTTTTTAGGAGTTTGATTTGATTGTGAGTCACCTACCATTGAGTGTATACTATGAACTCAATGGTTTGTAGGTGGGTTTTTAGGAGTTTAATTTGATTTTGAAAGACAAGAAATTTTATATTAATATGGGGTTTCAGTTTGGATAAGTTGAAGAATTTATCTAATTATTATTGAAGATGTATAGGAATTCAATATACTTTTGCTTTAAGTTATAAATAAAACTATTTCACTATTTCCTTTTCACTTGGTTATCCTTGTGTTTATGGATTTTTCCATTACAACGGTATGTTAACTTACTCAAAATCAGTAATTGTAGATCATTTATTATGATCATTTACTAGGATCAAGGTCGACATCATTCAATCTAATCATTTATATACTTTTTCTTTATAAAACATGCCAATTACTTAGTGAAGGGTTAAAATATTAACAATATAGTAAAAAATAATGATGAGATATCAAACCACAATACAACTAAAAGTTATTTTGCTCAATTCATGTGAACTTTAAAGTGAAAAAGTTTCAGAAATAACAAATTTCCATCTAATTACGTAACATACACAACCATATTATTATCTTATTTGATTTTCTCACCTTGGAAGGGATAAATGTGACTTAGATTTTGAGGAATTTATGGAAGAATTGCTATGACCATCTTGGCTATGGTGAAGAGTGATAGATTGGAGCCATTAGGTACTTGAAAGAGCAAAGCAATTGATATTTCACTCTTAGCTGAGAAGTTACAGCTGGGTGAAGTTCTAAATTGGCATAGTATGGGGTAGGCAAATACAGATATGAGACTTAATGCAGTACTTGAGGATTCCAATAAAGGTTGTAACTAACATATAATAATACAGCTTAGTTTATTTGTTCAGTTGAGTATTTTTAGCAACATCATATTTGTATTTTGTTATTCTGTTTTGTGCATGTCTGTGTAGAGATTATTTTGGGATGCATTGAGATTATTTTGGGATTTTTAGTTTTGTATTTATTATTTAAAGATGGTTGGTATTCATTAATAAATTGAATCAATCTTTTCAATTACTTCCATTAGTCTATTATGTATCAGAGCATTTTGTGCTCTAATTTTTTCTATCATGGCTTCTGTTATTGTTAACAACGCAGACAACACATCCTCAAACACCACACATATAGTAGTTCAATTTAACCCATCTTCACAACTACCTATTAAACTCAATGGTAGTTCAAATTTTTTGATTTGAAAAGCACAGTTCTCTATGCTGATGCATGATCATAACATTTATGGTCACTTAGATGGGACTATTCTGGCTCCTAATCGCACCATCTCTGAAAATAATCAACAAGTTAATCCAGCTTATACGCTTTGGTTTTGACAAGATCAGTTGATCCAAAATGCTCTCATTGCATCTGTCGAGCCTAATATTGCCTCAACTGTGACAGGCTTGGGATTCACTTCACCTTGCCTGTGCCAACAAGTCTCAAACAAGAATCTTCAGTCTTCGTGATCAACTTGCGCGTTGTTCCCGTGATTCTCAATCCGTTGCAGAGTATCTTCGTCAAGTTCGTTCCCTTACTGATGAACTTTCTACCGCTGGTTGTCCAATTTCCAATGAAGAACTAACGTTAAAATTTTAAGTGGATTTGGAGCAGAATTTCGTGAAATTTCGGCTGCTATTCGTGCTCGAGACACTTTCATTTCATACGAAGAACTGTATGAGAAGCTCTTAGATCATGAGTTGTTTCTCAAATATGAAGACAAAAAGAAATCCTCTAATCCTATTACTGTTGTTGCAGTGGCTCAACGAAACCAGGCACCTTCATATCGTCGTTCACAACAAGGTAAGCAGTGGCGTAATCCAAATTCACAACGCTATCACTTCTCCACAAAATCCTGCTATTTTCCAAAATCAAGTTGCTGCTCAAACTCCGTCCGTGGCGCCCACCATCATCTAATAATGGTCCCGTACGCTGCGAACTTTGTGACAAACCCGGCCATATTGCTAATGTTTGTCGATCTCGTTCCCATAACCATATTGAAGCAAAAGCAAATTACGTGAGCAGTTTTGTTTCGCAAAATCAGCCGTGGGTTGTTGATTCTGGTGCGTCTCATCATATTACAAGTGATGTATCCAATCTTACCACAATGCAAGATTATCAAAGTTTAGATGTTGCATCTATGGGTAATGGTAACACCATTCCTGTTTCGCACACTGGTACTGCTCATGTGCATTCTTCTTCTCGATCTTTTACGCTTTCAAAAACACTTTGTGCTCTTAAAATTAAAACAAATTTGATTTTTGTTACACAATTTTGTCGGGATAATCAAACGTCAATTTAGTCTATTAAGATATACTCAATGTTCTACTCAATGTTTGAACAATATCTCGTATATATATATATATATATATAGTACTGAATGAAACTGAAACAGAGAATTGACAGGAGCGGCGTGAACGCAGGCCCACTAACACAAATTATGATGTAGGCTCTCCCACTTTGGGGAGACCTTAGGCTGATGCTCCCTCCAAGTGCAGTGAGGGCCACCAACCTAGGCATGGATTTTCATGGGTCAATGATAAGTAAGTTTAAATTATGTACCGCTTTTCTTTTTATAAATTATTCTGCTGGTTTAAACTTTGTGTGTAATCATGTGAGAATTATTCTCAATTTTGGATTTCCTTATTCATTTTATTTTTCCTTGTGGATGATGCTGTCAAACTATTTGCTTGTGAATTTTTTATGCGTCGGGTCAATTTTGAGAGAGTACATGAACACATCCTCAATTTTAGATCCTCACCAGTTGGTTCTTGAGTATTAACTCCATTACTTTCAGTTTTAGATCCAAATTGAGTCCTTGGTCCATCTAAGTTTGAGTTTGAAATTCATTCAATGATCTATTTAGCAGAATATGTGCAATGACTGTGATTCAGACCCATATTGCTCAAGGCCGAGTGAGAGAGTCTGTTCTGGTAATACTTATATTGATCTAGGGAAAGAAGTCTACTGGTGTGTTTAGTTAACCTGAGGTTTCAGAAGTTAACGGAATTTACATCTAATATTATGTTTTTGAAAATCATGTAACTATTTTTATGGATTACATTATAGCTTCTGTAATCTGAGGATCTAATGCTGTGATTAGTAGTTGGAAGGCAGCCATGGAAAAGTTACATGTAATATAAGTAAGTGATGTTGGATGAGGTTACTCAAGAGAAGCAACTACATTTTCCAAAGACAGGCGACCAGGTTATCACACATAATTGAGTTATATTGACAGCTGTGGAATCAGGGTTCTTGACTTAGCTCCTCTGTATGGTTTCTAGAAGTTTGAGTAATTATATATCATCCACTTCTGATCTCTTCTCTGGCACATTTGTGTAAACATGTTAAATTGTACTTCTGATAAAAGTTTCCCTTTGCTTTTCTTGCATCAGTCAAGTCAAGGTATGACAATGAAACTGCAGCCATCTCATGCCACATTAACTGAAGCAGTTATCCAGAAAGAGGTCAGTATATGCTGCTAGAGTTTTTCATGATTTATCACAATCAGTATATTTAAAATCAGTATTCTTTCTATATGTCATCTGTAACAAGAGAACATGAAATAAAATAGACAGAAAAGTGATCAACCAACCTAGGCCATGAGTCTTTCCTGATCCAGGATTCTTTCTATATGCTAGTACTGTCACACCACCATTTGCTAGCTAAGTCCTTACACAGAGACTAGAGAACATGTGTTATTGCTGATCATAGCATAATAACTTAAAACTTGTGTGCCAGGCCCATGCAGTAGTGCAACAAGGACGACGCCTGAGGAGCCCAGCAGCAAGCTGCTGTGGTGACTCCAAACCCTATAAAAATTAATTTAATATCATGTGGTAATTTAATAGATATTAAACTGGGAATGTTATTAGAAGCACAAGAGATTTTGGAAGATAGGAAATTTTTTATGGGGGATTTTAGGAGTTTGATTTGGCTGTGACTTTTATAAATGACCATCCTCAATGGAATGGAAGTCTCTTACGTGACCTTATCTAAAACAAACCATTATTTTAACTTCAATGCAAGTCTTTTTTCTTTTTTTAGTTTTTCAATAAAATTTTTATTATACTTGTCACTTTATTTATTTATTTATATATACATATATATTAATTATATGTGATGTATATATAATTATTTATATCATTAATTTTAAATTAAATTCAGAAAATATTTATTTAATATTAAATGAATATAATATATTTATTTATAGGTGATGTATATTTAATAATTTATATAATTAATTTTAAATATCATTAATTTAAATAATAAAAAATTGAATTAGTGTTAGTTTATACGGAAAGTCTTGGGTGTTTCTGAAACACAATAAATTATTGTGTTTCAGAAACACAATAAATTATTGTGTTTCAGAAACATACACGTGCGAATTTTTTTTTAAGAAAGAAAACCATATCTTTCACGAATTTTATTCTCTCTCTCCTTAAAACCATATCTTGTTCTTTCATTTTGTTATTCATGGATTCATCTATGTTACCAACATCTTTTGATGTCGATAGAAGCGTAAACCAAAAAGATTTTGTTGAAACTTCTTTTCAACTTGTTTCTTCTACGAACAATCAACAGAAAGAAGTCGTTATTGAATATGCGTTTCAAGTTCCCTCCTCTTCGAATAATGGTAATGAATTAGTATTATTACGATTTATCTTGACTTGAATGCTTTTATTTCAATCTTGAACTACATCGATTTACTGTTGTACATCAATCTTCAACTAAATATATTTACAGATTACGTTTCATAATTGTTGTTAAATAAGCGTTACAGGTATTATCTTTCAAACAGAGACAGTTAATTGTCACACAGGCACACTTATTTCTCCAACGGATACATTTATGTTAGACGTAGATACAGTTATATTAAATTCTTGGATGTCTGATGCACTTATTATTAAAGCAGGCATAGTTATTTGTCACACAGACACACTTATTTCTCTAACGGATACATTTATGTTAGACGTAGATACAGTTATATTAAAATCTTTGATGTCTGATGCACTTATTATTAAAGCAGACATAGTTATTTGTCACACAGACACACTTATTTCTCCTACGGATACACTTATTTTGTATACGGACACTCCACTGTTATCATTAAGAAGACATAGTTATTTCTCGTACAGACACACTTATTTTTTTAACGAATACATTTATTTTATCCACAGGCACATTTATGTTAAATTCTTATTGCCACGTACACTTATTATTTAAACTTGTACTCATATAATTTACTTATTGTATATTTTCTCTATTTTGTAGAAGTTGAATTTAATTCAACAACATTATCTAATTATGATATGGATCATAGCATTGTCTATTGAAGAGGGTGGTTTCAAGTTATGAAGATTGTTATTCCATTTATAATGCTCATGCACGTGCTATTGGTTTTAGTGTTCGTAAGTCAGTTACAAGGAGGAGAGAAAAGACCAAGGAGGAGAGAAAAGACCAATGAGATGTTTGAGTTTAATTTTGTGTGTTGTTGTGAAGGATTTGCTGAGAGAGACAGACCAAGAAAGGTCAAGGAATCCCCAATCACCAGTGTTTCAGATCTTATAATCATGAAATCTGGAGATAGTTCAAAATTTAAGAAGAAAAGAAAGCGAAGGACAGTGAATATCACAAGATGTGGTTGTAAGGCTAAGATTAAGTTTAAGCTTGATAAA